>PVQA01000256.1:0-53755 GCA_002980515.1 Fusarium burgessii
TTTTTTTTGTTTTTGTTAAATTACCTTCTCCTCAGTCGTGACAGACTCATTCGTTCCTTCCAAACATCTAACCTGATCTTCTTACGAGCCAATCCAGTTCACGGGCTTGGTTTTCGTTGAGTAATTCACGGATTCCTTGTTGAGTGAGGAATGCATGGTCGTGATACTCAAAGCCAGGGACAACCGTCTCTGAGATGAGCAAGCCCTCGGCTACCTCCTCACTTGAGTCACAACTGCCACCTGGTTCATTAGGGAGCAAGTAGCTTGCCTTCCAGACATCACCTTCGACGATCCATTGCATACGCTCTCCTAGTTCAATTGCATTCCCAACAATGAAGGATTCGATACGCCCGTTTGGGTGGATGAGGACGTAGCGACCTCGTCCACGATGCAGGGTATGAATGACACGGCTGCGATTGCGATGAAAGTTCCCCTGAGAGCGACATGGGGTAAGAAGGTAGTAAATGGTGGTAGAAAGGCGGCGTGTATCAGCCCTATAACCCTCACGAGGAGAACCCGACAGGGCCAGGGTTTCGTGGGAAAGAGCCTCGGATGAAAAGGGTGAAGGAATGGTAATAGGATTTGTATCGGTTTGGCGGAAGTAGCCCCCTTCGATATGGGGCTCTAAAGAGAGAACTTGTATAAGGGACTTTGAACGATGATTCTCCGGCTCGGATGAAGAGGTGAAAGAAGGCTTGATGGTAGCCAAGTCAGGCACTCCTTTGACAAATTCGCCCATTTTTTGTTTGGTATCCGATAATGTAAGTAATATTGTTTGAGAATATGGACGAAAAATGGGATTTGTCTTGAGTTGACGGTAGATGGAGATAGAGAGCTCCTTTTATACCCCTGAGTGGACGGTGAGTAAGAGAGATTGATAGCGTGTTGTTGACAAAGCTTACGCACTTGAGTATGGAATTTTGATTGCGTGGTTCAGAGCTGTTGCGTAAACACTGATGTGACGGAATGTTGGATAAGAATGCCTGCAGAACGACACCCTCTTGGTGCGGTGCAGGATCCAAACTACTCAAACAAGCTAGTAGCGAGTTAGCAAGCGAGGATGGTGTAAGCCAGAGTCTGACCCAAGAGGAAGAGACTGCAAAAGTAGCTTATGATAAAGAGGTAAAGATTAAATGCTTAGTATTTGGCCGAGAGTCAGTATTAAAGGCGTTGAGATGATGTCAGGGTTGTCCTAAAATGATTTACAGTGGTGAAGATGCTCCATCCCATGGTGATCAGGCCAAGCCCTTAGTTCCCAGAGCATATGTCTACAAGAGCAAAATCTGCTGAGTGATTATATATGACAGATTTCCTTGTGTGATAGTAAAACTTGAAACTCCATGTCAGCTGTTGGATTTGTGCAGGGGAAGCAATTCCTTAGCCCCGTTCGTAATACTATCAGAAATCCTAAGCACCATGTAGTAACCGCACCGTTATGATTCAGTTCAGGATAAGACCTTGTGTGAATGGGAATGGATGTGTTGACGGCTGGCTACCCAGGAAAACAAGATTAATTCAGTGTTCATTGGCAGTAGTTTAGAGCTATACGCTCAAGTATTTGTGAGTGGAGGTTGAGCCCAAGGGTCCCTAGATGGGCAAGAAAATTGAGAAATTAGCGCTACATTATCTGCCAAGATACTGTCACTAAAGAACTATTATGATTTTATAATGATTAGACGAACTTTAATCTCGTAGCAGGAAAGGATTATATTTTTATTTACTCCTGAAATTCTCAAGAAACCATGAAACCTTGCGAAAAAGACGAAAATATGTTCATTTGCGTTTTTCTTAAACCTCAAGGGTTCGATGTAGTACGTGCTTTAGCTTGCTGACCAACCTTAGCCTCAGCGCCCCGGGTAAAGTCAATAGAAAGTGATCCCTGACATCTTCTGGTAGTGGGGAGGGTTCCAAGCGGGCCATGACGCAAACGATGGAGCTTTCAATCTGTGCTAAACACCAAAAACTATCACGAGACAAGGCAAGACACAAGCAAGCTCCCAATCGCTAGCTCCGGGGCTCGCTTGCTTTGTGATCATTTGCTTTACCTGCCACTACTCCTCAACAAAGATCTGAAAAATAGCACGACAATTGACCGAATCGCTCTGGCCGCCAACTCCGACAATGACTGCCCCTCGTTTGCTCCAAAACTCGTCACTGCGCATAAGCCGTCCTACCATTCTCCTGATTCATCGCACCGCTATAACCTCTATCTTTCACCGCAGGGCCTTCTCACAATGCCACTCTAGCTTCCAGCAACACTCCGAACGAGAGCTACAAGAGCGCCTACAAGCTGCGCGACCCCTCGTCCCTCATCGCGCAGCGCGCAAGTTTACACAAGCGGGCAGCAGTCGTAATTCGCGACTCACCGTAATAGCGACGGTCCTCGCCGCCATTGGCTTCTACTTCTATAATTCTCAAACCGTGCCGGTCACGGGCCGTCGAAGATTCAATTTCCTCTCTGATTCTATGGTTGCGCGTGCGCATTCGAAAGCAGCTGCACAGGTTATTGAGCAGGTTAGAGCACAAGGTGGTCATTTTTTGTCAGAATGGGATCCGAGGACTATCTTGGTTAGGAGGGTGATGAAGAGACTAATTCCCGTGAGCGGCATGAGTGATCTCAATTGGGAGATATTCGTGATAGCTGATAATGGTATGTTCTGAGATTATCTGCAGTGACTATTAGATGGCTGACATTTGGCTACAGGAACAGCGAACGCCTTTGTCCTTCCTGGAGGTAAAGTGTTTGTACACAGTGGCATTATTAACGTCTGCCGCAGTGAAGATGCCCTCGCTGCAGTATTAGGGCACGAGATCGCGCATAATACAGCTTCTCACGCTGCAGAGCGACTCTCAGCTGCATGGGTAGGAAACCTTACAGCAGGAAGCTTGTTCTTCCTCGCTGGAGCTCTGCCTGGTCTTGCGCTCTTTGGACTTTGGAATGTCGTGGGAGGATATTACCTACAAGACCTGCTCTTCTACCTACCCATGGGTCGAAAGCAGGAGAGCGAGGCAGACTACATCGGTCTAATGATGATGGCCGAAGCATGCTACGATCCCCGCGCAGCTTTAGGCTTTTGGCAACGAATGCACGCTCTTCAGCATGTCAGCGGACAAGAAGCCCCAGAGATGCTGAGCACTCACCCCTCAGTAAGTCTAATCCTATGTTGACGGGAAGTTCAGACCAGACTGACGAGACATAGAATGAGAATCGCATTGTAAAGATTAGTGAATGGATGCCCAAGGCTCTTGAGAAACGAGCGGAGAGTGATTGTCGCGGAACAGCTGCGTTTGCGGACCGATTCCGCGATGCAATGCGAAGAAGATCTACTACAGTTGTCGTATAATAAGTTGACTAACGTGTATAAACCTACAAGTCAAGTATAGAGAATCAAGATCACATCAGAGTACAGGGAAGGACGGCGTTACTGCAAAGAACTTTTGAGTTGTGGTTTAGAATGCATCTTCTCAGCGTACGCATATGTGGACTATTTATTCTTCGAACCTCGGACTCACTGACTCTAATAAAATAACGATACTGCCAGGTTATCGTCTGACTGGGTACCTACGTTATTCAAAATCCTAATCTTCCTTGTGAAAGTTGACAATTGCTTCACTGTGATAGGTGCAGACCCCCAGCTCAGTAGCTCTTTTTAGCGCACTTCCCCAGGTCCCCCGGTTCCCGGTCTTTTGCAATGGGGAAAGTGCTGCTCGTGACCGTGAACCGAGGCAAGCCCCCCACCTGCCGACGGCGCCCCGGGAAGAACTCCTTGTTTCTCTCTATCAACTTAATCTATTTATCTACGCTTTCATCTACAATTCAATTCTGTTGTCTACTATACCTTGATTCTTCATCTCTTGATTCTTTTAGCCGCCTAGCTACCAAAATGCCCGAGACATATACTACCGCCGAGGTTGGAAAGCACAAGGATGAGGCCAATGGTTTCTGGCTCATCGTTGAGAATGACGTTTACGACGTGACCAGTACGATAACCGCTCACTGAAAAACATGAGTTCACAACAACATGCTGACATTCTCCCGCAGAGTTCATCGATGAGCACCCTGGTGGCGCTAAGATCCTGAAGCGCTGGTCCGGAAAGAATGCTACCAAGGCCTTCTGGAAGTATCACAACGAACATGTGCTGGAAAAGTATGGCAAGGACCTCAAGATTGGCACGGTTGGCGAGAGTGCCAAGCTATAGAGAGCCCGAACTCTGGGAGTTGGAGGCAGTAGCGAGTACTTTTTTTTTTTTTTCCTGCTTTGGTTGGATTTTGGCGTGGCGCATACAACATGTTGGATTAAGCTACACTATATTATTTGTATCGAGTTCATTGAAGATCTCAACCTAGAAATAAGTGGTAGATGATTGATACAGCTCAACATATCAGGTCATGAAGCAAAAAATATTTCTATAAATCGAAGCATCAAATCCATTACATGCAATTATTCCATGAACCGCCTTGCTAAGTCCAGAAACATACTTGTATCGGACTATTCCACCTTCCGAAAGGAGCATCGGATAAGTTGACCAAAATGTAGCTACGGGAATCAACACCACGACAATCCTCGTCCCTTGTCGAAGGATCATGCCGCAAGCTGCGGCTTAAGCGGCGACGACAAGTGGGGGGCTTACATGAACGGTGTGAGATAGCTTTAAATTTAAGTGACTCAGTATTCTTAAATTTGGTTGAACAATTTTTCAGGTAACACTTACACATTCTCATCAACCACAACTATCGTTTTGGCAAGGATGAGTGACTTGTTTGATCTCGACGTCCAACGGGCCCGTCTATCCCGCCGTGACGGACCCGAGCCCGGCACCGCTCCGGCGCCTACTCTCCCAGAACTATCGGCCATTCAAGCCGCTGAAGCCAAGCTCCATCGTCCTGATTCGGAGGACTACCTCCGAGGTGTCTCACAAGAAGATGTTGTACGGCACATTAGCCAGGACGTTGTTCCCGCGTGTAACGGCCAGGGCAGTTCGTCCCGTTACTACGGTTTTGTAACTGGGGGTACTCTTCCTATTGCTGAGTGGGCAGATAATGTAGTCTCCCGCTTGGATCAAAATGTTCAGGTCCATCTGCCAGCACAGACGATTGCAACTACATTAGAAGATGCGACGTTAGAGATGCTCGTTTCGCTATTAAATCTTGGAGATTGGCAAGGTCGAACCTTTACAACCGGCGCTACGGGCAGCAACGTTCTTGGGCTTGCTTGTGGACGCGAAGCCATCTTGGAGAAGCGGGGACAGAGCGTTGGTGAAGTTGGCTTACTTGCAGCATGTCTTTCAGCTGGTATCAAGGAGCTCCAGATCCTTACGAGTGCAGGCCACAGCTCCTTGTCCAAGGCAGCGAGTGTCGTTGGCTTCGGGCGAGGAGCGGTGAAGGAGCTGAGATTAAACGACAGTGAACCATGGAGATTAGACCTTGAGGGCCTGGAAAGGGAACTTCAGAAGAAAGACACGGCAAGTGTCATTGCATTAAGTGCCGGAGAGGTCAACACCGGGCGTTATGCTGTGGCGGGTGTGGAAGAGATGCGTAAGGTGAGAGAGTTAGCGGACAAGTATGGAGCATGGATCCATGTTGATGGAGGTAAGGACCAGTCTCCTATTGCGAAATATAGCTCATACTAACATTTTCAGCTTTCGGCATTTTTGCTCGTGCTCTTCCTGAGCAGGACGATTATCAAGTTCTTCACAATCGTGTAGAGGGTATCGAGTTGGCGGACAGTATCACTATTGACGGGCACAAGCTTCTTAATGTTGTGAGTGTTGTATTGCGCATTCTTTCGCCCCTTGTTTTGACTGATCTTGAGTCGCTAACTCGACCGTAGCCCTATGACTGTGGGATGTTCCTCACCCGATCACCTGCTATTCTTCAGTCCGTCTTCACCAATCCCAATGCCGCATACCTCTCCGCTGGAGGCGCGTCCACTATCCCCTCGCCCCTGAATATTGGCCTTGAGAACTCCCGTCGTTTCCGTGCCCTTCCTGCATATGCTGTTCTCCTGAGTGAGGGCCGACCAGGAATGGCTAAGTTGCTGGCAAATATGACCGCCTTATCCCGCCAAGTCGCTGCGTTCCTGAGAAATTCCGAGCACTATGAGCTACTCCCCAACAATGATGCTGACTTGAATGAAATTTTCATGATCGTTCTTTTCCGTGCTAAGGATTCCAATTTGAATGATGAGCTGGTCCAAAAGATCAACGAGACCAGACAGATGTATGTAAGCGGTACAAGTTGGAAGGGTGAAAAGGCTGTGCGAATGGCTGTGTCGAACTGGATGGTGGATGTGGCCAGGGATTTGAAGGTAGTGACTTCCATCTTGAACCATGTGGCTGAAGGGAAAGTGTTCGACATAAACAATTGTTGAGGCCAGGATAGAAAGCTCGTTTTCGGGTTTGGATGTCTTTCCGATCGGTGAGATTTATGAAAAGACAGCTTTATATTGAGTGTCACATTCAGAGTTGCGGTCTCACAGTCGTCAAAAAGAGATATAAGATACTGTGGAAATTCTGGGCTAGAAAAAAACATAACTTCATCAACAGGTTCAAGAGGAGAGTATTAAGGAATTTTGGGTTTGTGTGAAAACAGGCGAATATCCTGCTCAACCACTCTTCGCTGATGCGTGGCATGTGGATTTGGTTATCAAAGAAAGCACTGTTTCTGGCTCGGGTCTATGGTAAAAAGGCGACTGCAGAGCGGGTTTCGAACTCGTGGGCAAAAACGAAGAGTGGCCGAGGGAAGAAAGTTTTTAGGAGCGGATTTTAGGATTCATAGGTAGAAACCACTCGCCCACTCTTCGCTGAGGGGTAGAAGCCGATCTTGGTATATATCCTTTCCCCTGGAGCTTCCCATCCCGCAGGGGAAAAAAAGAAGTGACGGTGGCTTGGTTTGAACCTCAACCGTCTGAAAGAAACTCGGCGGTTAGGCGAGGAGACATTTCAGGTCTTAGAATTCTATGAAAACTCAGAGGGTTTTTGGGAAGCATGCCACCACATGGCTCCTTTGAACGAGGTGTACTGGGTATTTAGCCGTATCTGTAGGCGCCATCGTCGATGCGCAGTCGTGGTGAAAAGCAGTCGCTTAGTAAAAAAAAAAAAAAATTTCGATCGTCGTCCGCCCTGGATATCCTCTCCTGTCCATCTTAACCAAATTTCTTCGAGCCACCCTTTTGCGTCGCCTTTTTATCGGTCTTCTTCTTTCCCTGGCCGAGTAGTTCAAGATGTCCTGCGCGCTCACCAAGGAGCGCTTCTGTGCGCGCTGTCATACCGCTTGTGAACTTCTTGTGTACCTTGTCGACACTCGCTTTTGTCTTCTTAGGTTTATGTACTTTGGAGGCTTGGCGCTTGGAATGTGTGACCTTGGCGGGGGTCGCCCGCCCAAGCTTCTTGACTGTGCCTTGAGCCATTTTGAGGGTTGTTGAGCTGGAATCTGGTGGTTATGTAGGAAGGTTGGAGTTGGAGAAAGGAAGTTAAAGATTGATGGGTGAGGTGGGGAAAAATAAAAATCAAGGTCAGTTAGTGTAGTGGGGCTTGTTTCCTACCTCAGTAAACATCGGTAAGTGGTATAAGACAGAAATCGATTAATCTCCTTTGATAAAATAAGGGATCACTTGTCAAAAATACTTTTCTCAACCTTTCACACACATTGGAAGTATGATAAGTATTTTCAGAGGATGTTTTCTCCCCAACATTTTATTATGAATAGCTTCTATAAACATGCTAGTGTATGCTCGAGAATAGTATCCTGATGTTGCCCAACTGTAAAGGCGGTCATGACAAAGTGGTATTTCATGAATGGTGCTGACTCCCTAGATTTTTCTAACTCTTGAGTCTACTATTACCAGCCATCGCCCCACCCATCGTCATCGTCTGTCTCCTTCGGCTTCATGTCGATTTTCTTCGCAGCAATTGGTTTCGCTGCCGGTTTAGCAGTAGGCTTCTTCGCCGTCGTTGACTTTGACAAACCCTTTGGTAAGGCCTTGGTGGGCTTTTTCTGAGATTGAGCAGCCAACCATCCAGCAAAATCAGGCTCACCATCTTCGAAAGGGGTAGCAGATGCTGTTGTTGACGTAGGTTGTTTAGAGGATTGCCCAGGGGAGCCAAAGCTGTCGAAGTCATCATTCATATCACCCCACGAGTCTCCGGCATCATCTCCATCGTCCGCAGGCAAGAAGGAGTCGGCTACGACACTCGCTGTATGTGAAGAGTTCCGTGAGAGAGTTGCAGGGGGATTGACTGCTTGACGGTGAAGTAACGAGGCGGTGCTCGTCGCTGGCTTCTTTGGCTCAGAGCTAGGCGAAGATGCGGGCCCAGGTGAAGCAGCACGGGAGTCCGACTCTGCGTGTATTTCACCCGCAGCCGCGGACAGTTTGTTTGTGAAAGAGGAGATAGCCCAGCCTGCCCAGCCACCCGCGGTGTTTTCGTTTGGCTGTGGAGTGCTCATCCGTGGTGCTGAGCCATCAGTAGTCTGAGGAGGAGGCAAAACACTCTCAGGCATGGCAGAAGCTGCCTTCTTGATTTTCTGGAGATAAATCTCCATCGTGCGCGTAGCAGAATCACGAACAATCTTCTCCTTATCAATCAAGGCAGGAGAGATCACAGGCAGGATCCTACATGCGCTATCCTCATCGGTGAAGTACTCCGCCGTGGCGCCTAAAGCCATCAACGAAGCATTTCGGGCATGAACAAATGGATCTCTGAGGGATCTTGTGAAGGCGGCAATAAGAACCTTTGAACGGGACGAAGTACCCAAGTGCTTCGCAATCTTTCCCAAGCAGATAGTTGTGTTTGTTCGAATGCCTGGTTGCTCATCATTTGCGGTTCTTGCAAGTTGTTTGAGGAGGTCACCATTGATTGTGCGGTCCGAGAGCTTAGTGATGATGACCAGAACAGACTTAAGAGTCTGTTCTCGCACTACTGGCGTTACATCAGTGAAACCAGTTATCTACGTATGTTAGTCTTGCCTATGAAGCAGGGAAATAGAGGTTGTACCAATTGCGGAAAGATCTTGTCGTTGACAATCTTCTGTGACAACTGATCGATCATCAAAGGAAGGCTATCCAATAAGCACACCCGGATAGCTCGATCAGGGTTTCCAAACAGGCGGATGATGAAGGGTGTAATCTTTGAATCGAAGTCGTCCTTGGAAAGTTTTGATGCAATCTTGAGAACTACGGACACAGCTCTTGGACCACCACCACCGAATTCAGCTGACTTCATCAACTCCGGCATCACCTTCAGCTTGAAGAACTCTTCTGGAAAGTCATCGCTCAACTCATCCAGGCCACTATTCAGTTTGTTAGAAATATGGGGGTATAGTAGGGTTGTATACATACGCAAGAAATTCTTCTCGTTCATCTGGTGTTTTGATATCGAGGTTGTCGATACCCTCGGTCAGTTTAATGAGAGAACTGTCAAAGAAAGAGCCGCTTCGGTTGCCCTGATCAAGGAAAGCTCCCACACTTATTCGAGCTTTTGGGTTGGCGTTGCATAAGCGCTTATAACTTGACTGCATTGAAGGCGGGATACTCTTCGTTTGACCAGCTTGATCAGCTCCATTATAGTCGCCGTTAAAAACTTCAAATATCAATGTCCCAAGGTTAAATGCGTCTACTGCGGTATGGGGGTTCTTCTTGATGATATCCCACCCGCCTCGCGCCAACTCCGGAGGAGCATATCGTCCCGCATCAGGCACCAAGCTACCGTATGTCTACGTGTCTGTTAGCCTGAGTATCTTGTAACTTATTTGGGGAACTCTTGCGTATATTATTGACTCATCATCCTTGACGTTGCTGAGAACATCAAAGCCACCCAGCTTCCACTCGCCGCTTTCTGAAGTATAGATCGATCCGACTTTGATACTGCCGTGAATCGACGAAGCGTCTTCGTTAATGAATTTTACCGTCCGCTGCAACACCGTTAATATCCAATCCGGAGACTAGTCGCACAGCAAGCCGTACCGTAACGCTATGGAGACCCCATTTTATCGTCTCGGGGCTAAGACTCTTTCTTCGAACATGCCATCGTAGGGGTACTACTCGTTCGGTCGCAATGTAGATATACGTTTCTGTCTGGCAGGTATCGTCAGCGCAATTCTCACAAATCGACTGGAAGTCCTGTATATACCTCGACCGCGTCTAGCACTTTGATCACGCCTGGGTGCCGTAATGTTCGCAGCTTCTTCAGGGCATTCTTGGCTAGGGGGAGTTGGGATCGGTTGGTGGTGATATCGAAGGAAAAGATGCTGCAGTTTGAACCATCCTCCTGTTCAAAAGTGTCAATAACGCCCTATTGCGCGCTATATGATGTTAAACATACCCTCTTGGTACCATTGTACAATGTCCAGATAGACTCATCGATGTCAACCTTGTCGCCGAAGTTGTAGGGAAAGGGAGGACCTTGTGCAATGGCCGAGGCCACAGCAGATTTGAGAAAGTTCATTCCAGTGACGCAAGTCTAGAACTTCTAGAATACAGGCATTGAAACCCCGGTTTCGTCGAAAATCGACTTAAGTACAAGACGAAAATTACTGTTTGTAGACAAATAATATCTTGTTTCGAGAGGCGAGAGGCGCAACGTGGTTGGCGCTGTACGTCAGGGAGCTAAGGACCCCGCGCTAGTGCCTGAAGAGTTTAGAGGCTGGCGGCTGGACAGCCTACACAGGCTACAGGGAATGGGCGGGCGCAGCTGGTTACCTAATCCATCTAGATGATCGTGTAAAAGACATATCTTAGTCTACTATCAAGGTAAGCCAGGAGTAGATAGGTTGTGATATACAGATACGTAAATCAATCATTCGTTGATTACCATCGTTTTATATCCATCGCCACTGATTCGGCAGTAGGTTCAATTAGAAACTGAGGAATTGGTCCCGACCGCCTGAAAGTTCAAAGTATGGTAGTTATTTCTCTGCTTCTAGAGTGATAGAATCGGGTTTTATCAGAAAACTGATTCAATTATAAGTAAATGAATAAATAAATAAATCAAAACTCTATTGAATATATTTTAAGGGTGTACTATTCGTGTCTTGAAAAGGGGCTGGATGGGTTCGGACTTGATCTGGGTTTTTGTTTTACCTTTGCAGTGAGTATATTCTCGTCGATTAGCGGCAGCCTAAACTTAAAGTTCGAAACCTAGGTACCATTAAACTTACATGAAAAAGTTACTTACAAAACAAGTGTTTGATTTTATAACTCTAGAGTCAACTGGTATTTCCCTCTTTTTCAGGTATCCTCCGAGGTGTCAAAGTTGGCTTATGTGGCTGGTGGGCATGGCAGCCGGGGCGGAAGAATTAGTCTTCCAGTAATTCACCGCGGGAACTTTACCCACAGGGAGGTCATCCCACTTGCCTCCCTTCCTTCATCACCATCAGGCATTTGGCCAATAGCGAGCGAGCAGCAACAGGAGCAGCCCGCAATGAAAGGCGCAAAACCAACAATCACAGTCATACGCCTCTCTGCCTCTGGCGGCTGGGGATCTGTTTTATTCTTTCCCTTTTCCCTATCCTTCGCCTGATGCCGACTTGCTCGTCGACCCATATATGAGACCAAGGAAGGCACATAAATCGTTGGACGCAGGGGCAACCGCAGACTTGTCTCGGGTGCCACCTAGCTCCCTTTGCTTATTTTTATCACGGTACAACACTATCCTGTGCCTCAACAGGACTTATCATCGACGACATATTTAATTAACTCAACAAGCACGACATACAAACAAGGGCATAGAGGCTGTTCTTATTAGGTGGTCTCTGACCTCGGTACGGTATTCCAATTCTCTATCTCTTCTTCTCTTGCACCGCCTACTTGTCGCATGATGCCTATGGTAAAAGGTCTGACTGAACGGAACCCTTCTGGTTGCGCCATCTCCCTTCTGACTCTGTTCATGACATTTTGTCTGGATCAACCTTGTCGTTCTGTAGCGTGCCTCAACTTGAACAGCTCTCCTACATTTTCAGCTTGTTCGTAGAGCATTGGGGCCGGTTACAATAAAATTTCTAATGTCGCAAATTGGAGTCCTCTTCCCCGTCTACACCACGGATCTTGACCAAAGGCCGCGACAAACAGCATCTTTTATTTTCAAGACACATGGGTCAAAACGGAGTTTGTGCCAACCGCTGAGGTGCCTAGCTTGACGGCCATTCAAAACTGAAAAGATCTGATTCGACTTCCTCAATACCTGCTCAGCTGTCCATTGAGATAATATATGCATGTAGCTAACATGGCTTCTAGGCAATTCTCAATTTATGCGCCTCATGCCTCGATTTATTCGCAAAAACCTGCGCGTGGTGGAACAGTTTCGCGTTTTGGCTCATCGAAGAGGTTCTGAATGACTGCCTCCACACATGTTGGCGGCACATGTGCCGTTCAGACCTGTCAAAAGATCATCCTGCTTAGCTCTAGGCGCTATTGCGATGAGCATTCCGCATTGGAAGCAACTGCAGTTAGCAGAGACCCTTCTGCTACGAATACGGCCAAGGGCTTTCGACCTTCGAACAGGACTTTCGTTGCGAAGAGAGGTCGAGGTAAATTCATGTTTACACCTTCGCGGCACATGTCTAGGCCAGACCCGCCGTCTCAGGAAGCCTCTTGTCTGGATACCAGCGCTTGTGTAGCACAGTCCCCGAAAGTTAACGAGCAAGAGGCGCCCGCTTCATCTTTGCTGCGAGACAACTCCATGGATGCGAAAACCAGGAGCCATCATCTCTTGCAGCAGAAACATGCAGCCAGCCACGTTGAATCAAGGCCCAACTCGGCGCAGATTAAGACAAGCCGAGATGCAGTGAAAAATGATAGGGACTCTTTTGCTAGCCAAGTAAAGCCACATATTGTATTGGACACTCAGAAACGACTGGGTACGGACTTGCAAGCCGCGGCAGAAAAGACGACAAGTCAGTCACACGACCTCGTTATGCCCTCCCAAAAACATGCTCCTTCTCCAAGCATAGGGTCGGAAGTGCTCCTCACAGGGGACCTCAAGATGAACGCGCCCAAAAATAGGCAAATCTTTCGGCCACCTACCAGCCGAGACTCGGCTTGGACAGCGCAAACGGTTTCTGAGGCGGTTTCTTCAAACGGAAGTTTTAAGAAGATTGAGCCTTCCCCAGGACCTAGCTCACAATCGCACGTTCCTTCCACCACTCCTGTGAAGCCCATGCACTCTATTTCTGATGGTGGTGTCAAACTCAAGTCTTCTCCTCGAACATCCAAGTCAAAGGAAGACAAACTACCGAAACATTCAGAACATCGTTACCCAGAAACACGAAAGACTTCGATAGCGAAGCCCCCATCGACTCCGACTAAACGCTCAGCCCCTCTGCCAAGTAAAGGACTGCCAGTCAGAAAACGGCATTTTCAGGGTTCGCCGCCCGAAGTAAGCACCGAAGTTGATGATGAGGTGAATATGGCCGATGTTAGTGACATTGATGAGGAAGTAAATCCGGTCAAAACAGTTCCACTATCCTTCCGCGCCAAAGCAGAAGCTCGCAGAAAGAAGCTGCTGGTCGAGTTCGATTCGGAAGCGTTCGATTCACTCATATATCGGCAGTCCAGTCTGCGTCCACCCCCAGATGTTACAATATCGTCGCGTAGCGTCAAGTACAACACAATTTTCAACGACCAGAAGTCACTCTATCTACCGGTGAACCCGGCAATCCATCACATGCATAAGCGATCTCGCACCTGGTATAAGAAGAAATGCGAAGAGATCAGGCGTCGGCCAAAGCGGAAAGAATGGTTTGGCAAAGTAGTGGAAAGACAACGCTGGTTACGCGCCATGGAGATGAAGCAGCAGGAAAAATTCCAACAAGCTCAGCGAGACGGGACTGCTCCCCCTTATAAACCACCAGAGCCGCGAGGCATCAAGCGTACTCTTGACTTTGGGGACTTGCCCGAGGAGGAACTGCCTGAGTATGTACGGAGCAATCCTGCTTGGTTGAAAGCCTGCGCTTGGTTCAGAGAATGTGAGAAAAAAGCGACCGCACGCCAGCGACACGTCAACAACAAAACGAAAGAGACCGAGAGTTACTTTCAGAGCTTGAACGCTTAATGAGTCCACATGAAATATGATAGAGGCATTGCAAAGGAGTCAATTGGTGTTTATTGGGTTTGACAAGGCGTTTCATTAGGTCAACGGGCAGCTTCATTTTGACCAACGAGAGAAAGAATTCCTACAATCCGAATATAAATATACTACGAGGGAGTTGAGGAACCGCCGGTCAGATTTATATAATTGAGAAGTTTGTGCTTCTCTCAGTAGCAATTCAAGTAATTTACCAGTTAAGCATTGAAAACAGATACTCGGAAATCCATGATATTCATTTATCAATCATTGTAAGTGGCTGGAAAACAAAAACAACTGGCATTGCTGGTATATACAATCTATCACTTGGACATTTTCACCCGTCCAAAAACGCCTCTTTTCTCCTTGGTCCAACATATAACTCAGACATTTTTAGCGGAACTCACTCTGTGGTCCGAAAGATCTATCTACTGATGTTCAAGAAAGAGAGGCACATCTCAAATACCCTTGGACAACAGGTTAAGAGCACTGCCAGCAAGAATGAAACCGGCTTGGTCCTTGGTAACGGCGTGCTTAGTGGGAATGGTGATCTCCTCACCCGAGGCTTTCGTAATACGGAGCTGAACGTCGCCCTTACCACCGTTCTGAAGCATCTCGTAAAGACCGACGGTGGCAACCTCGTCGCCAGCGGCGATCTTATCATAATCAGCCTCGTTCTCGAAAGTCAGAGGTACAACGCCTTGCTTCTTGAGGTTGGTCTCGTGAATACGGGCGAACGACTTGGTTAGGACAACACGGGCACCAAGATAGCGAGGCTGCAGGGCGGCGTGTTCACGAGCTGAGCCCTCACCATAGTTGTGCTCGGCAACGACAAGCCACTCCTGGCCACGGTCCTTCCAGAGCTGACCAAGCTCAGGGATGGTGTGCTTGGAGCCGTCGAGATCGTACGCAGCGTTGACCTCACCAGTCTCCTTGTTGATGGCAGTGTTGAGAGTGTTGGTGCTGATATTGGGCAGATGACCCTTGTACTTGAGCCAGGGGCCGGCTGCTGAGATAGTATCAGTAGTACATTTGCCAGTGACCTTGACGAGGACACGCAGGCCTGAGAGGTCGGACGAGGGGAAAGGAGCAAAAGGTTCAAGGAAGGCCAGGCGCTCGGAAGTTGGGGAAATGGCGATCTTGGCGTTGGGATCAGGGGCCTGGGACAAAACACCAAGCTCGGCATTGCCAGACTCGAAAGGAGTCTGGGGACCTTCGAGACCATGGGGAGGCGAGAACTTGAAGTCCTTGCCATCAGGGGTTTTGATGCTATCGGTCACAGGGTTGAAGGTAGTAGATCCGGCAAAGGCCATGGCAGTGACGATCTCAGGAGATGCCAGAAAGTTCATGGTTTCCGGGTTGCCATCGTTTCGGCCACGGAAGTTCCGGTTGTATGAGGTCAGGATAGCGTTACTTGTACCCTTCTCAACACCATCCTGTCGCTTCCACTGACCGATACAGGGGCCACAGGCATTTGAGAGAACAATGCCACCGGCCTCCTGGAAGGTCTCGAGGGTGCCGTCACGCTCAAGAGTAGCGCGAATCTGCTCACTTCCGGGGGTGATGTAGAAGTCAGCAGCAGGCTTAAGGCCGGCCTTCTTGGCGTCCTTGAGCAAGCTCTCGACTCGGGTCATATCCTCGTAGGAACTGTTGGTGCAACTGCCAATGAGACCAGCAGAAAGAACCTGTGGCCAGTCCTGTTCCTTCACAACTTCCTTGAACTTGGAGAGGGGAGTGGCCAGATCCGGTGTAAAAGGTCCGTTGATGTGAGGTTCGAGAGTTGAAAGATCGATGGTGATGAGCTCATCATATTCGGCACCTTCATCAGCCTTGAATTGCCATCGAGCATCAGGGTCAGAGCTGTTGCTGGCGAAGCTCTCGAGGGCTTCGATATTCTTAATTGCTTGAGATCGTCGGGTCGATTCAAGGTATCTAGCCGAGGCCATGGTGTAAGGGAAGATAGAAGTAGTAGCACCGACTTCAGCGCTGGTTCAAGTCAGTATAAATCGGATTTGCCACGTTATAGTACAAACTTACCCCATATTGCAGATAGTAGCCATGCCAGTGGCGCTGAGGCTTTCGACACCCTCACCGAAGTACTCAATGATGGAGCCAGTGCCACCACGGACTGTGAGGTGGCCAGCAAGACGGAGAATGACGTCCTTGGGAGAGGCCCAGTTGCTCAGCTTGCCGACAAGTTGTACGCCCAGAATCTTGGGTGCCTTAAGTTCCCAAGGAGCACCAACAAGAGCCTCAACAGCATCAGCACCACCAACACCAATAGTAATGGTAGAAAGACCACCAGCATTAGGGCTGTGAGAATCGGTACCAAGCATCATCAATCCAGGAAGAGCATAGTTCTCAAGAACAGTCTGGTGAATAATACCAGCACCGGGAGGCCAAAAGTCCATTCCGTACTTGCGCGCCGCAGACTCAAGGAAATCAAACACTTCCTTGTTAGTCTGAATACCAGCAGATAAATCATCCTCAGCACCCTTCGAGCCAACAATCAAGTGGTCACAATGGATGCTTGCGGGAATAGCAGGCTTGGCAAGGTTGCAGGACATGAATTGAAGAATAGCCATCTGAGCAGAAGCATCCTGCATGTTGACACGGTCGGGCTTTAGGCGCAGGTTAGCCTTCCCGCGAATGTTTCGTCCATTATCGGTGTTGCTGAGCAGAGAGTCCTCGGGATTATCGAGATGGCTGTAGAGGATCTTCTCGGCGAGGGTTAGACGCTGTTTGCCGAGAACTCGACGAACGTCGGTGTACTTGGTGTATAGTTTCTCATATGTTGGAGGGAGAGACTTCGAAGTTGAGAAGTTTTTCCGTGAGTTCTTGGAGAGAACGGTGGTCGATCGAATGGCATTAGGACCGGAACGTCGCAAGAGTTGCTATCACCGCGTATGGAAGTCAGCTTGTGGTTTTTGTATTGCTGTAACAACAGTTTCAAATAAAAATTCGGTTTTACTTACCGTCATAGCACCGCCTAAGCGGCTAGCAACCTCCATTGAAACCATGTTGGGCTATACACGGTACGAGGATAGATGACTCTTTTGGTCCCTTGTTAGAGATGTTATTCCCTAGATTTCTGGTGGGGCGAAGTCGGGGCGGATTTTTTTGGTCAATTGTAAATTGACAGGAGCCGATTGGAGATTAGAACTAAGATCCGGGGATGTGGGGCCTCCGCCATCCGAACACCGGCGGAGATGGGGTCTCTGCATCATGGTTGTAGCCTCAGAAAAGAACAAATAATGCTCCAAGTCGGAACTATTCTGTTGTACATATTTCCCGTACTGTGTATATGAGGACATTAATTACAGCTTTGCTCATTTCTTATATTACCGAAGGCGCCTTCCATTCGCCTAGCCCAGACTCATTTATCAAAGCATCAACAATCATTCTTGTTCAAATACATGCCTTTTAGTACGCAACAACTCCGTCTGCGTCTTCTAGCCAAAGCGTCGCCAAGTCCTTTGCCAATCCTAATCGAAGTTTTCGAAGAACGTCTTCGCCCTTGCTTGTTGCAAGCCAACCCTTCCTCCAGTCCCATCCTCTGTTAACCTTTGTTCCCGCCGAAATCGACTTGTGCAGATGATTCACCAACACGGAGCTTCCAGTCATCATGAAGCTTCCTCCTAGTGAAGCTGTTGACTTGGACATTAGATCTTGTGGCGTAGAACCCTTCAGCCCTTGCGCAGATGCCAACACAAGATTGAAGAAGTCGTCGCACGCTGAGTAAACTCGATCGCCAACTGTTTGCAAGTCCTCGATGGCTTTGAGCAGAATATCAATCTGGGACAGTGTGACAACGGCCGGAGACTGGTTAATGAAAACAGTGGCCTCTCCCAGCAGGGCCAGTAGGAAGTCCTCACTGACTACTGCATCCCGGGTGTCGTCGTACAGTCCACCACGTATGTTGTCATCGGAACTAGAAATGACTGCAACTAATGCAGATGCCGCTTGCTTCTTCAATTTGAGAGCCTTTGTAGGCGACATATTCTCCAAGTCTTCCGCATCACGGAGCTCGTAAAACTTGCGCAATGTGGCGTAACCGCTGAGCATTCTGCCAAGTAGTTGAGCTGCTTCGAGGTCCTGCTTGGCTCGCCTCTGTAGGGTCTCGGTTCGCTTTCGTAGTAGGTCTTTTAGGTCCTGATCCAGATCCTTTTCTGAGGGGTAGACTGTGGACTGGACAAGCGAGTAAGACATTAGTAGATTCAGCACCTCCCGGACCTTGTCTGGGCGGTGGGAGAGCGCGTAGTACCAAAGAGCCTCGCCGTAGCGATGAGATTCTTTGGAAAGGATTTCTGCGAATGTCTTCTTCATGTCAGCTTAGACCAATATCATGTTTGCAAATCGCTTACCTCTGCTGTTTCCTCGGCGTAGTTAATCATGCCGAGGTCGTTTAGTATTGTCCAGATTTTGTCCACGGTTCGTCCTGAGGCCTCATTCAAAGTAGCAAGAAGGTCTCGAAGGAGCTCACCAACTGTCTCCTCGGATTTCTCGGGTGAATCCATTCGGCCTAATACCTCTATGGCCATTTCCCAGCCATCGCGCTCTGGTGACAGTTGCTCTATACCTGCTAATTCCCTAGCGTACAGGACAAGAGTTGTGTCTTTGATGCCTTCCAGTTCATCGGGTCCTGGTTGAGCCACACCTAGTAGCGCTAGATCATCCATATCCAGACTGTCGGTGGGAAACAGATTGGGGCCTTCAGGGGCAGGGAGCCATTCGCCTAGCGATGCAACTTCTGCCACAGTACATGCCAGTGGCAGTGACCATATCCTCAAGAATCCCAGCACAGCTTTAACGTTGCCCTCAAAAGCGGAAGCCACCGCAACCTCGACGGGGTTCAAAACATTAGGGTTGAGATCTGACTGCACAACCATGTGGAAGGCAGTTGCGAGCCGATCAAAATAGTCTTCGGAGCCAGCGAAGCGAGAGGATGCTCGCAGCATCTGTGATTGTGAAAGTCTGAGCGCCTTGTGGCGTTGGTTTCCATCATCCCACCACCCAAGAAGGCCTATTGTTGCTTCACACCAATCCTGGGCAACTTCCAGGATAGCCTCATGGTTTCCAAGAACGATGCCATACACGGTTTGCAAATTTTCGTAAATATCCCAAGGGATTTGGCTTGAGGCCTTTCGAGCCATTGTTGATAGCGATTGTTGTTGGGGAGCAAACTCATCATCCATCAAATCTTGCACATCCTGTTCCTTTCCTTCAGCAAACAAAGTCATTCGGTTAAGAGATCCGCGTGCCTGAATTCGGAAAAGGGTCCAGTTGCTGTTCCAGATATCCCATTCTGATCTTGCAGCTGGGGACTGGTCCAGTACTTCGCTAGTGGCAGCGGCAAAACGTCTGACATTCTCAAGAGCTTTGCCTGTGTACGCGAAATCACTTCTAGGTCCCCGGCGAACATTTTGCCATCCAGCTTCTTTCAACAGATAGGATGCACTACCAACATCTCCTCGTAGCAAAGAGCACCGCACAGTCTGCCAGAATAGAGGATGACATGCAGGGCTGGGATTGTGGCGGCTGACCTCGCGCACCTGATCGGGATAAAGGTTATGATTCTTTTCCATCCAGTCGAACAGGATTTCAGGTAGCGGTGGCGTCTTCTCCTCGTCGGTGTCAGTGCCGAAACGAGTGTGGTGCATCTGAAGTATTAGCTGTGCGACATAGGCGGCCTTCTCGAATGGTTCAGTATTGACACCAGGCCCAACGGTTGCAAAATCTTCTCCTTCTGGTTGTGGCAGTCCATTCACGGTTTTTTTCCAAAGCTCAGTAAGGCGGAACGTGATGTTAGACAAAGAATTGTCCATCTTTTCAACATCTTCTTCAGTTCCAACGCCCTCTTCGTATAGCCTGCATACAAGTTCTTCGTTTTCAAGGATCATGTCCGCGGGTTCAACAACTTGTGCAGGTTCGTGCTGACTGTACAGATTTTTGGCGATTGATGCGAAATGGAAACCTTCTTGGCGCCCTGACATACCAAGATGGGCTGATGTTTGTCTGAAAATACTTTCTGCTTCTTGGCGCACTCGCTTTGTCGCCGCTGGTGTGTTGAGCATCAGGAGGTCGGATTCATCACCAATCATAGGCTGGCCATATGGTCGATCGTCATGTCTCATGTTCAAGAACATGTCGGGCTCCTCAGATTCTTCACGCTCAAAGGCATGGTCATCTTCCTCATAGCCTTCCCCCTCCTCATCTTCACCGGCAATATCTTGGTCAATGTAGCGTTCGATCTCAGCGTCAACTTCGTCATCCTCGGGATGTTCGTCGGGAATAGCAGACATGCGAAAGAGACTGCCCCGAGGGGGCGGGAGCTCCATCTCTTCTTCGGCATTTTGATCTAGGTCTTCCTCCTCTTCCTCGTCTGCGGCGCTAAACTGGCGGCTCAATCCTGATGGTTGTCGTCCTCTTATGGATCGACCAAGCGGATTGCTCGAGGCGCTTGTGCGACCGAAGAGATTTCTTCCAGAGGAGGTGTTATTGGATACACCAAAGCTCGGGGGTTTTGTATCGGTCATTCCACGCATAAAAGAGCTTCCCATGTATGAAGCAGACGGTGCACCCGCGGGTGTGAAGGAAGCAGCTGAGGATGGTGGTGGTCCAGCTGGAGTTGTTGAAGGATTGTCGGCGAGAAACGAAAAACCGGTGCCGCGGCCATTCTTATCTGGTGTCGATGGCACTGGGCTTGCAGGAGGACTAGAATCCGGAACAATGAAACGAGATGCCATGACGCTGAACTTTGAGAACTCCTCTAGCTCAAATTTGGCTTGGCCGTATCGGCGCGTGGATACAACTAGTGCTTCGCTCTTTCACGTGTGTTTGCGCTCTTTTCGCATGCGATGATCGTATTTTGCGGCGGGACGGATGATAATTGTTGATGTGATGTTGAGTTACAGCTGTTCGCTTGAGCTGAACGCGCTTGGGATATTTTTTGGAGCTATCGCGATGGGTAACACTAGCCGTTGTTTATCCGACGCGACGACCCTTGCACATGACATCGCTTTCTCTAAAACTCAAACAGCCTCACCTCAGCTTCGAAGCAAAATGTGAGAATCGATCATATTTTGTTTCCTGTTTAAGAGATTTTCTGTTTTGTTGCATCTTTGTGTGGCTTGTCAGAGTTCACATCCAGTCACGCTCTGTGTACACAAAGGCTGGCAGCTTAGATCAAGATGCCACAAGTCAACATTGAAAGACAACAATAATCAATCACATTTCCTACCGTAATTTTCTTGGTATCAATGAGTGATAACCGAATCGGAATGTCATGAGAGAGCACACTGAAAGTGGGGCCAGCTTGTCCGATAAATGCTTGAGAAGAATCCGGATTGCTTCTATCAATATTCTGAAAGAATCTCTTATCTACTTCCTCCCGAGGGTTCGGAACTTAAGACCGCTTTAACCTCAAGCCAAAGATGATTTAAGTGATCAAGTCAAGTGGGCACGGCGTCGAACGGAAGGTCTTCCGACCCCGTGAAACCACAAAAGAGTTCTCGTCCTGACTCACTGGTCGGCTTCTCCCTCAACCGTCGGCCAGATCGGTCTCATCTGCCGAAAGAGTATTCCGTCTTTGGGACTGTCTGGCTATCTGCCAATGCCATCTCAGCACTTCACACCAATGGCCCAGTACCTTGGCATACTCTGCCAATGTCCCCGCACAATGCTCTCACGTAAACAGTGTCAAATTGGGCGTCATACGTCCAATGAGCGTTAATCTCATGTCCGAAGCCGCGTCTATTTTCCTATCTCAGGGTGGATGTGAGTGTGGATTGGAGCTCCAATTGCGGGGTACGTTGTTGCCCACCGGAGTTGCTCGGTGATCGGGATCTGAGGTGCGGACGGTTTCCTATCCTTTCTACGTACATAAAGAGTTTCCCCTTGAAGATTCATCTACCCCTCAAACTGTTTGTCTGTCTGTCATACTCTTCTTTCTTTCTCCATCGACAGTCAATTTCATCCTCGTAATTCAGAAAAATGTCTACCGTGGGCAAGGTATGTGGATTATGTGAACTTTCTACCCCTCATTATACAGGATGCCCCGCCTCAAGTAAGAAGCATCATGGACGCGTTGCTGATGGTCTAGCTAGACTATCACTTGTAAGGCCGCCGTCGCCTGGGAGGCCGGCAAGCCTCTCTCCATTGAGGACATTGAGGTTGCTCCTCCCAAGGCCAACGAGGTCCGTATCCAGATCTACTACACTGGTGTTTGCCACACAGGTATGCTCTGCACACGTCATTGAGCTCTCATAGCTCTTTAGCTATGAGAATCAGCTCAAAAACAGCTTGCTAAAGTGTCATCAGACGCCTATACTCTCTCTGGTAAGGATCCTGAGGGTGCTTTCCCCATTGTCCTCGGACACGAGGGTGCTGGTATCGTTGAGTCCGTTGGTGAGGGCGTCACCAACGTCAAGCCCGGTGACCACGTCGTTGCTCTTTAGTATGTCCCCTTTTCCCCCATACTTTCTTGTATTCCGCAAAAGCTAATGCACTCTCCAACAGCACACCCGAATGCAGGGAGTGCAAGTTCTGCAAGTCCGGAAAGACCAACCTCTGCGGCAAGATTCGAGCCACCCAGGGTAAGGGCCTGATGCCCGACGGTACCTCTCGATTCAAGTGCAAAGGCAAGGATCTGCTTCACTTCATGGGCACTTCCACCTTCTCTCAGTACACCGTCGTCGCCGACATCTCCGTTGTCGCCATTGAGCACGATGCTCCTATGGACCGAACCTGCCTGCTCGGCTGCGGTATCACCACCGGATATGGTGCTGCTACCATCACTGCCAACGTCCAGCCAGGCGACAATGTTGCCGTCTTCGGTGCCGGATGTGTCGGTCTCTCAGTCGTCCAGGGTGCCGCTTCCCGCAAGGCTGGCAAGATTATTGTTGTTGATGTCAATCCTTCCAAGAAGGCCTGGGGTGAAAAGTTTGGTGCTACTCACTTCGTGAACCCTACCGAGCTCGGAGACCAATCCATCCAGGACAAGCTCATTGAGATGACTGATGGTGGTTGCGACTACACCTTCGACTGCACTGGTAACGTTGGTGTCATGCGTGCTGCCCTCGAGGCTTGTCACAAGGGTTGGGGTGAGAGCATTGTTATCGGTGTTGCTGCTGCCGGCCAGGAGATTTCTACTCGGCGTAAGTACTACCCTAGTAATGCCAGATTCAAAGATACTAACCTTCCTGTAGCATTCCAGCTTGTCACTGGCCGAGTGTGGCGAGGATGTGCCTTCGGTGGCGTCAAGGGCCGCTCTCAGCTGAACGACCTTGTCGCCGACTACAAGAAGGGTGATCTCAAGGTCGACGAGTTCATCACCCACCGCAAGACTCTCGGCGAGATTAACAACGCCTTTGAGACGATGAAGCAGGGTGATTGTATCCGCGCGGTTGTCGATATGCAAAAGCTTGATCCTAAGATTTAATGACCCAAAATGTAGTATAGATGAATGATAATCAAAATTTATGTTGAATGACACGCTGTTTGTCTCTACTGACGGGAGCCGCTCTTATTATGTGACAAAATTGAGGACCTTGATAGACAAATGATGCCCTGTGCAATTGATACAGTGTTATTCATGATGCGTACATGTCACTCCACTGATATTCAATGGCAAGCTGATGAGGAGGTTGTGGTTGTGAGGTTTTGTATCTATATGACCAGCTACATAGCATAACCTATATTCAGATGGGTACTGACTGGGTCGTGAGATCGGGAAATAGCTGACATAACATGAACAAATAAATTAACAAGAACAACTTGAAATTGTTAAATAGATCAGGGTGATAGATCTTAGACGATAAGCAACCATTATGGGTAGGCTCCGTACCTCACCAAGCTCACTTATGAGCATGACACCTTGATGGCCATGATGCTTGGCTCGTCTCTCGTGAAGCTACCAGGTATGGAGTAGACCTACCGACCTTGGTCATAATGGGCTAAATGCCAACCATACGAATTCTTTGCCGCAAGGTTTTCAGAGTCTTCAGTGATGTCTTGCCGAGACGGCGAATCTCGATTGTCATTATGACAACTACTTAACATGCAAGCATGAAGTACTTACGGACTTAACAAAAAACCTTATCATTTGCGTAATAGCTTTCCAGTCGTGCTCATAAATGGAATCTGGGGTACCACCACCCGGCGAAAGAAGACTTATAGCCTTTAACCAACCTTAGGTAAGTAGGTACAATAGATACTTGCAACGAAACTGCTAAATTATGCTATGCTAGGTTGTCTAAACTTACCGAAGTATTTCTGTGACTTAGGATCAAGGTCCCAAGTTTTCTGGCATCCCTAGCTCCACTATAGATGTTTGCATGTCCACTAGAGCACAGAGTGGGGACACTTTTATACTACGCTAAAGTTCATTTATCTAAGGGGCTTCATGACATGTCGCAAACGAAAAATAATATACAATTCAGTCAACAGTCATAATGCGCTCATCACGGATATCAAGAGACACTTCGAAGCTCTTCGATCGCGCAAATGAACCTATTTCACCGCCGAAACGGTTGACAAGGTCCGCGCTTGCTAAATTCGCCTTTACTTCAACGGAAGAGTCCAAACCTACCCTTGCCGACATTGAAGACATTGGAGGTCCTACTCGTAAACGAAGGCGCATTATAACGACCAAAGCCGAAATTTCGACATCCGCTCAGGCTGTAAAATCCGAAATAGTCGATGAAGCCCTCGATGATATTCCATCCCCCCCAGCAAAAGCGCGACGTGTTCGCAAGCCCGCTCGCAAAGCCGTTGATGCAACGACTGGTGAAACAAAGATAGAACCTCCTTCGGATTGGGAGGCCATATTTGATACTGTGAGGAAGATGAGGGCACCAGGTGGGCGAGCGTACGGTGCAGCTGTTGATACCATGGGATGCGAACGCCTAGCGGATCGAAACGCATCTCCAAAAGACCAAAGATTTCACACATTGGTGGCGCTCATGCTATCGAGTCAGACAAAGGACACGGTGAACGCCGTGGTTATGAAGAAGATGCAAACTGAGCTGCCACCGTTTGAGCCCGGGGCTCCCCCAGGACTAAACCTAAATAACATACTGGCAATCGATCCTAAACTTCTGAACGAGTTCATCTGGGCAGTTGGCTTTCACAACAATAAGACAAAGTTTGTGTCACCCGATCGGTAGAGACTGATTGAGATTGGGCTGACTGTTGTTCAGGTATATCAAGCAGGCGGCTGAGATTCTCCGCGATAAATGGGATGGCGATATCCCCGACACGATCGAGGGCCTCGTATCGCTACCTGGCGTCGGGCCCAAGATGGCTTATCTCTGCATGTCCGTAGCATGGGGGAAACATCTGGGGATTGGTGTTGATGTGCACGTACATCGTATCACAAACCTCTGGGGATGGCACAAAACCAAGAATCCAGAGGAGACACGAACAACACTTCAATCTTGGCTACCACAAGATCGATGGCACGAAATCAATCATCTTCTCGTAGGATTGGGACAGTCTGTATGTCTTCCTGTTGGTCGCAAGTGCGGCGAATGTGATCTTGGCCTTGAAGGACTATGCAAAGCTGCCGATCGAGCAAAGGTGACCGCAGGACGTAGGCTCAAGGCAGAAAAAGCCGAAATGGAGGTTCAAAACGATGCATTGGTCAAAACGCAGGTTTCACAAGACACTGCAATCAAAGAAGAGGGTGTTCTATGATGGGTTCAGATTCTCATGACGGATGATTTAACCTAATCCGCGGCCCCGCCCCCGGAACTAACCACCCCATAATAATCCCCAGGATCGAGTTTGCCTGGAATTGCTGGCATGAGTCGATTTGACCACGTGTATGAGGCCTTTTGGTGGTTAGTGTTGAGAACTGATAGAGAAGACCATTCTCAGATGCATTAATACCCATTGATACCCTATTCTACAGAAACAAAGCTCTTAGTCTCTTAATGGTGCACTCCTGTGGTCTAGCCAGATGGCGCTATCGAATGCGCGGTCTAGACAAATGCTCACGAGATCAATCATGGGCACGATACGATATCGGAGATAAGCCGGTAAAACAAGACAGGGTCCTGGTGGTTCCCTAAAGTTGCATTGGAGGCCAGGCTCGAGCAACACGTAATCAAGCCAAGACGACGGATCATCACTCCATTCTGAGTCAAGTTGTCAAGCAATGTCACCGCCTCTGCAACAGTCGGTAGAATTTATCTGTTGATCAACATATTCCAAGGTTTACCAAGTCTCTAGGGACACATTTTGCTTTATGGTTGTGATGAAGTGAATCAATTCAGAACCCGGTAAAAGAGGGAACTACTGTATGTTCCCATATCATATCCTGTACGCCAACGCACCCTCAACTATCCGAATAGAATATACACCAGCGAATAACGCCATGCATCTCATACAGATGCTGTCGCGGAATCCAATCTCGTTACGTCGTGGCCGTCAAAATGTGCATTGTGGATTATGGGAGTGACGCCGGTCTCCAATCCGAAATCAAGATATGTAAGGTGTTAATCTCGTTGGCCGATTTACACGCCCCGGATAACCTGGGTTCGTTCCGACTCGAGTTGTGCAGCGTTACGCTCGTGAGACTGCTTCTTACACTACATGTGGGTTAGCGGGTCTGTGAACCTGGATTTGCCAGAGATGCTCAACTCACATCCTCGAGACCGGTACACTTGTGGTCTTCTAGTAGACGGTGCTTGCCGCAGAAATGACCCTGGCAAAAGGTACAGTCGCCGACAATACGTTGGGCAGGTTCGCGACACGAAGCAGCGGTGCAACGGATTCGCTTGGGAGGCATGATGTTGTTTTGTGGAGTTTGTGGGAAAAAGTATGTATTTGACGGATGAACTGAATGCGGTCTCAAGTCGGTGAGAGTAAAGGATAACAAGAGTGTTGAGAGCGGTAAGAGGTTGAAGCAATCAAGGTGGTCTTTATAAAAAATCAGATGGAGTGTCAGCGCCTTGAGAATTCCGTGGAAAGCAAGAACCGAATCCGAGATTCGCACAACGACAGCGACAGAAGATAATGCGTTCAAAGTAAAGCAGAAAATGGCAATAGAAACCGGTCTGGTCGGGGCTTTATAAAGAGCGGCGAGGCGAGGCGAGGCAAGGCGGCTGATGAATGAATCATGCCTTGGTGGAGCCAGCGGCTGGTCAGTTCGCCTCCAGCTCATCGCTCTCACCACATTCAGGCCGCGGCCATAGGCAGGGGGGAGGTGTGTAAGTTTGGTTGTTTACCTTGTTGAGTCCCATCGTTAAAAAGGGAGTTGTCACACAGTATGAAATGCATAGTCTAGCATTTGCCCATCCATGGTCAGATACAGGGACCAACGCTTGCTTACAATGAACAACGTTGAGCAGCCGGCCATTTGTTTACACATGCACTGCATATGACAAGAGCGATCCCTCACTTAGACAACATGCACATGTACCTTGTACACAGACACCATCAAGGTTTGCTCTGCGATTTCCAATTTGATGGACAGTTGGAAACACAATGACAAAGACAACAACTGCAGAAGCTCGTGGAAACTCACCCCCCTCTATGCCTCTCCCGTCTCTGGCTGACTGATTATGGGACCCCCATTGAATTCGATGGGCCACTTTTACCCGCAGAGGCGCTGGTTTTGGCGGAACTGGAATGACCAAGCCGGACCCGTCTCTATATATCAACAGAGAAAAAGGGTTCTTGTTCATTCACCGCGAGGCTCCGAAAGCGGGCAGTGGAGGCAATAGAACCAGGCGGGGCTGCCCGAGACTGTACAGAGACTTGGAAAAAAGTGTCTGGACAGCGAGAGACGTGACGTCGATCAGGTGGGCTAATAAACTTGGCCTGTCTCGTCTTTTCAACCCGAGGCACATGGAAACACAATTGAGGCCGACGATGACGGCACATGGGGCAGTATGTAACTCACATCTCATCGATTTCTTTCTCAGTCTCATTGCAGCCGTGCCATTGCGTTGCTTTGACTGTTACGCTGATGGACATTCTGAACAAAGTGCCAATGGCATTCATCTGATGCATTGTTGCATCTCCATTGCTACAGTGTTCATACTCGTTCCTCAATAACTCTCATCCAAACCCTTATCGCCGCGCCTGGCGCTCTACATGCTAATCGCAGCTACTGAGTGGTCCCCTTGCTTTTTGAACCTGAACTTCGTATCCACGAGGTCTAGGCCTACCACGGCCTACGTAACGTGCTACAGTTCTACCGCCTGCGTGCTTCACTGTTTGTGTCTCCGATAAATTCCTGGGGTTCCATGCCGTGGGGCAAGAACTGGGATAAGGGTTCGTACCTTGTCAAATGCCCGCTACCCTGCATCTTGAAAAGTCTCCTCATCTCCAATCGGTTAACAGAAGCGGTTTAAAAACATGGCCTTAATGCATGGGGATCGACCCCCCAACAAGCATGGAGGTTCACGCTGGCAGTTGGTAACCTAGCCACTGCATCATTGGCACAATTCGGAGCCGGGGGTCAGACGAGTCAGGTCTAGTTTGGAAGTGTTTTGGGCCATGGATCGAATGGATATAACAGTACCTGTATCTGTATCAACAGTAGAGGAATAAGCGGTGGGAGCCTGCTGTTGGTGAATTATTTGGTGAAGGACAACAATAAAAATTTATAATACATCCCAGCAATTTCAATCTCGCAACGTTGGAGATGAGATGGGCGCTTGTAGTAAGCCTCACTAATCAATAAGATTTCACTTCATGCTGATCTCGCCAGTGGGGCACAGATTGTCCCTTCAAGTCTTCAGTTATTAAGGAATGACGCCAGAGAGTATGGTTTTATACGTCAACACGACAATGAGCTCAAATTTTGAAGCTACAATGCGCTATCGTACTGAATTTTGAACACGACAATTCTACGGAGTATCAGTCATGTCATACAGAGTTGGTGTGACTGGTGGCCTGTTTCCAGGCGATCCCACATTACTGCACTTAACAGTCGATTCAAGTCCTGCATTGTGATTGAGTTAGTCTTCGATTTCTATTTCCCGACAGAAAAAGCGATGTTAGGCGCATGATATTCTCCTCATTCCGTAACACGTTCGAGCCGTCCGGCGTCCTCCGTGTCCCATGTCTTCGGTAACCTGCCCCGTGCATCTCCGGAGACGCCGGACCCGGGACTCCGGCTAGGAATAGTGCCCGCCTATGCAACGGCAAAGACATTGAATAGACCTCAGCTGGAGTGAAAAGCAAAACTTTTTGAGATACTGTGTGTGCTCTCTGGAGCTTTCCGACGTCTTGGAGCTGTCGTTAAGGAGGCCGCTAGATTGAGTCAGGATCCGCTACTCCCGATAACTGGGGTTCTAGTGCTTCTTTTTTTTCTCTTTAAGCTCTAGTTGTCCGGGTTTGGCAATGTATATGATTTCTTTCATTTGTTCCGTTTGCGAAAAGGAAGTCGTTCTTATGTTTTGATGGATCGCTGTGGACAGAGCTTAGGCTATATACAAATATAAGTGACAGGGATTATATCGACACGATGAGAAGCCGTCATCGTATAGGGGTCAGTACATCAGTTTGTGGCTTTTCGAAGCACTGAAAACGCAAGTTCGAGTCTTGCTGACGGCAATCTTTTTGGCATTTTCTTTATTTTTGCTTCATCATATGCTTGCCGGGGTGTTCACAAACTTCCTTTACGCCTCATTTCCCAACAAACAATAGAGAAGCCGTCATCGTATAGGGGTTAGTACATCAGTTTGTGGCCACTTGAAAGCACTGAAAACGCAAGTTCGAGTCTTGCTGACGGCAAATTTGTAATCCATGATTGCATACGTGTTTATAACTTTTTGCAAAATATCGTTTTCGGCCCATTTTAGTAAATCCTGCTCTGCTATGCTTTGTAGGGACATTGCACACTAGGGGCATGTCTCTTAAAGAACTCTGGCTTGGAATTGCTTAATAGAGAAAATAAGGAAGGTTGTTTTTGCAAAGCATATATGGCCCTGCGTGTACACATTTAGTTGATATCAGTTATCTGCTTCAGAAACTCTTCATTCTCAGTTACTCTTCAGTGTACTTCTTCCCTTCCCCTGCAGGCTAATAGTTAGGGAAATAGTCCTATAAGCAACTTGGCTCATCAGAATAGCTGACTTTGACCTCAGTGAATAACTGTCCTTAAAATTGCCTGTTTGGGTGAATGAAGCTATCAATTACCAATCACGGAACGTGGGGTTTGTGACGACATCAATAGCCACCTGACAATCTCACCTAGTAGAAGTTCCAACTTGCACAAAGAGTGATGCGTAATTGTTCCGTAAGATCTTCAACTTCATGAAAATTAATCTTTCTGGTTTTTGCTAGCATTACTCTCAATCATCTCATGCACACACACGGTTTGATGCTTTGAGACCTTCACTTTAACCCCTCTTCCCCTCATCAACATCCCGAAAGATATCCGCCATGACGGCAACATTACAGCGCGGCATTAGAATCGCCATCGACAGAGGTGGCACTTTCACCGACTGTGTAGGAGAGAGCAATGGAAAGGAAATCATTATCAAGCTTCTATCCGAGGATCCGGCCAACTACAAAGATGCCCCGCTTGAAGGTATTCGGCGCATCATGAGCCACTTCCTCGGTAGAGATATTCCTCGAGGTGAAGCTTTGGACACTTCTCAGATTGACTCAATTCGAATGGGAACAACCGTCGCCACAAATGCTTTGCTCGAAAGAAAGGGAGAAAAAATCGCTATGGTGGTCACCAAGGGCTTTAAGGACTGCCTGACCATCGGTAATCAGTCGAGACCCAAAATTTTTGACCTTGCAATTCGAAAGCCTGACGTGCTATACGAAAAGGTTGTTGAGATAGACGAGCGAGTTACACTAGAGGATTACGCTGAAGACCCCGCAAGAACGCAAACCAAAGCAGAAGCTCAAGTTGGTACTAAAGAAGCCGAAGGCAAGACTCTTGTTCGGGGTTTGTCAGGCGAAACGGTCAGAATTCTCAAAAGAGCCGAGGAAGAAGAAATTCGATCAAAGCTCAAAGATGTCTACGATCAAGGCATCCGCAGCATCGCCGTTTGCCTGATGCACGGGTATACCTATCCTGACCATGAAGCTATGATTGGTGGGATTGCCAAGGATATAGGCTTTCAGCATATCTCATTAAGCCACGAGCTCATGCCTATGATCAAGTTGGTCTCGCGAGCGACATCTGTTTGTGCTGACGCCTATCTCACACCCGCTATTCGCAAATACATCGACGGCTTCCAGGCTGGATTTGAAGGTGGTCTTGGAACTCGTAGTGTGAAGGAGGAGAAGGGTGCCAAGGGCGCGAGGTGCGAGTTTATGCAGAGTGACGGTGGTCTGGTCGATGTGGAAAAGTTCACGGGTCTGAAGGCAATCCTATCAGGTCCTGCGGGAGGTGTCGTAGGATATGCTATCACCTCGTATGATGAAGAGACAAAGACACCTGTCATCGGCTTCGATATGGTGAGTTACGTGATGAATTCAGAATATCAAACTAATTTAACTAGGGCGGCACAAGCACTGATGTTTCGAGATATGGCGAAGGTCGCTATGAACATGTGTTCGAGACGACGACTGCGGGAGTCACGATCCAATCACCACAACTGGACATCAATACGGTCGCTGCTGGTGGCGGTTCTCGCCTCTTTTTTAAGAACGGACTTTTTGTTGTTGGACCCGAGTCCGCAGGCGCTCACCCAGGCCCTGCCTGTTATCGCAAAGGAGGCCCAGCCACAGTCACAGATGCAAATCTGGTACTTGGCCGCCTGCTGCCTGAATTCTTCCCTAAGATCTTTGGAAAGAACGAAGATGAAGGGTTGGATATCGAGGCTAGCCGAAAGGTTCTTCAGGAGCTCGCAGATCAAGTGAACCGGGAGAATAATAAGAATCTGACTGTGGATGAAGTTGCATATGGGTTCTTGACCGTCGCCAACGAGACAATGACTCGTCCCATCCGATCTATTACGGAAGCCAAGGGCCACGACTCTTCAAAACATCGACTTGCAACCTTTGGTGGTGCGGGTGGTCAACATGCCGTTGCCATTGCGGAATCTCTGGGTATCCAGCAAATCCTTGTCCATAGATATTCATCAGTCCTTTCGGCATACGGAATGGCATTAGCAGACGTCGTTGATGAACGACAAGAGCCCGATTCGTTGGTATGGAAGGATGACAACAAAACAGTCAATGAACTGAAGAAGAAGATGGAGAAGCTCAAGGACCAGTCACGAAATTCTCTAAAGGATCAGGGATTCCAAGAAGATGAGATCGCCTTTGAAGAATATCTCAACATGAGATATCGTGGTACTGAATCAGCTCTCATGATAGTGAGACCGACACCAGAGGAGGCCAAGGAACATTTCGGTGGCAAAGAATGGGATTTTGGGGAAGCTTTCGTGAAGCAGCATCGATACGAATTCGGTTTCACGCTTGACGAACGGGATATCATTATTGATGATGTCCGTGTTCGCGGTATTGGCAAGAGTTTCCGACACAAGGATGATACAGTCGATAAGCAACTCAAGGAACTGAAGCAACAGAAGGTTTCAGATCAGAAGAAACTTAACAGCCAACAGGTTTACTTTGAAGGCGGTAGGAAGGAAACACCCGTCTTCAAGCTTGAAGATCTCGACACTGGCGATTCAATCCCTGGACCAGCCATGCTTGCCGATGGTACACAGACTATCGTTGTAACACCAAAAGCAACTGCAATTATCCTCAAGACCCATGTATTCATTAATCTGGAGGAGGGAACAAAGTCTGAGTAAGTTGTTTGTTGACCAGAAGTCTACCGTCAGTCTAATAAATTCAGGTCTGCCAAGGCATCTGAGGATCGGGAAGTTGATCCCATCATGCTCAGCATCTTTGGTCATCGATTCATGGCCATTGCTGAGCAAATGGGACGCGCCTTGCAAAAGACAAGTGTTAGCACAAACGTCAAGGAGAGACTTGACTTTTCGTGTGCTATTTTCGATGCTACAGGTGGCCTCGTCGCCAACGCTCCTCATTTGCCCGTGCATCTGGGTTCAATGTCTACTTGTGTACGACGTCAGGCTGAGATTTGGAAAGGGAAGCTGGAGAAGGGAGATGTTATCATCTCTAACCACCCTTCATACGGGGGAACACATCTTCCAGATGTGACCCTATTGATGCCAGCCTTTGATGAGAAGGGAGAGAACATTCTCTTCTACGCTGCATCTCGAGCTCATCACGCAGATATTGGTGGCATTAGCGCTGGAAGCATGCCGCCTCACTCTCGGGAGCTCTACCAAGAGGGCGCATCTATCAGAAGTGAAAAGCTCGTGAGTGGCGGAAAGTTTAATGAAAAACGAGTTGTTGAGTTGTTCTACGAAGAGCCTGCCAAGTATCCAGGCTGTAGTGGAACACGCTGTCTGGCTGATAACATCAATGACTTGAGAGCTCAAGTCTCGGCTAATCAGAAAGGTATTTCACTGATTGAAACTCTGATTGCAGAGTATGGTGAAGAGACAGTGCAGTTCTACATGGTCAACATTCAAGATAATGCCGAGCAGTGCGTGCGTCGACTCCTCAAGGACGTCCATAAGCGATTCGAAGGCAAGGACCTCTCGGCAGTTGAATTTATGGACGACGGTTCTCCAATTCGATTAAAAATCCGTATTGATGCAGAAAAGGGTGAAGCAGAGTTCGACTTCTCAGGTACTGGTCCCGAAGTTTACGGCAATATTAACGCACCCCAAGCTATTACTTTCAGTGCCATTATCTATTGTTTGAGATGTCTTATTTCCGAAGATATACCACTTAACCAAGGATGCTTGAAGCCTATTCATGTCAAGATTCCTCCCAAGTCCATTTTGTCGCCATCGCCAGGGGCTGCGGTTGTTGGAGGCAATGTCCTTACCAGTCAACGCATTACAGATGTCATCTTCAAAGCATTCCAGGCTTGTGCTGCTAGTCAGGGATGCTGCAATAACTTGACTTTCGGATTCGGCGGAAACCAAGATGGAACCGAAGCTGTCAAGGGTTTCGGATACTATGAGACGATTGCTGGCGGAAGTGGCGCAGGTTCTGACTGGGAGGGCACGAGCGGTGTTCACTGTCATATGACAAACACTCGTATCACAGATTCAGAGATTTTTGAGCGCCGTTATCCAGTACTTCTCCATGAATTCTCTATTCGCTCTGGCTCAGGAGGACGAGGTCAACACCGCGGCGGTGACGGTGTCATTCGAGACATTGAGTTCCGAATTCCACTTCAAGTGTCTATTCTCAGCGAGCGGCGCGTCTACCGCCCGTATGGACTTAATGGTGGCGGCGACGGAGAGTGTGGTCTCAATCTGTGGGTGCGCAAAGTTGAAAAGGCTAACTGGGAAACTTCTCTCAAACAGTTTCACACGAAGGAAGATGCAGAGGAGGTTGAATACGAAGAGCGACGTATCAATATGGGGGCAAAGAACACAGCTTCTATGAAGGCTGGCGATCGTATCATTATCTGCACACCTGGAGGAGGTGCATGGGGAGCTGAGGGATCGGAGAGTGTGGCTAAAAAGAAGATTGACCATACTGAGGGCTGGAGGAAGGGTAGTGGTAACACAAGGGATGAGACTGCGCTCCAGGCTTAGATAGGATGCGATGTGACATTGGTTGGTTACCTAACACGGGGCCGGACAAGAGCAGGTTCGGGAAAGAGGCTAATAGCACCAAATAATTGAAGGCTTTGAGGGAAAAAAATTTCTATCGACATGTATCAAAAGAAGCCATAATATTTAAGCCGCGACGGATGTGCGGATAGCAGTCCCCAGGCCAAAGAACTGCCTCCTCGCCTCGTGTTTGTTTCATGCTATTTCGCCAAAGCACATTTTCTCAACAGAATAACAGTAATAATAAGCCTGTAGAAGATAACAAATCAGTTCATGCATAGTGTGTGACTAAAGGCAATCTAGATGTTTGTTGTACATGTGGTTGTGCCCGAACGAAGACAAACTTCTACGGCTGGAGACAAGCTAAGTGCAGGAATTGTTACAGAAGAGCCGGAAAGGCGAACAAACAAGAACGTCGAAGAGGTATTGTGCGGACAAAAGGCCTTTTTCATTGAGGAATATGGCCGTAATGTGTTTGAGCTTGACTGAAAAATGGGTGCATAAATGAATGGCCAGTCAATGGAGTTAGTGGGTCTGATGAACGTTCACCTGTAGTTCTGAGTGCAAGTCTTTTGTCTGGTACTTTATATCAAAGAGGAGTTCACAATTGTTTGCAGCTAAGCCAGCAGGAGTGGAAAGTGTGCTTAAATTCGTCCCCACCTCCTTCATCACAGACTCTTCACCATCTACACTTCAACGCATGGGCGATAATCCAATCCGTGGACTTGGCCTATACTTATCCTAAGACTCTTTTGCCATAAGCATATTTTGCTGTCTTTAATGGTACACCTAATAATTCTTGGTCGTTTTAGTGGTCTTAACATCAAGCAGCATATCTCAACAAGAGGTCAACAGCTTAAGAAAGCCTTTAATTTACTTAATTTATACAGTTTCGAGTTCTGTCTCCTTTTTCTCTACACCTAATCGCGTCCTATATATATATAAGAGTGTCCTATTTGTTTTGTCTCCTTCCATCACTGCCTCTTTTGACTTCTCCAGAGTGTTTTCTCCTAAAGTCATCATACGGATCCTCAATTTATTCCTAAAATAATCATAAATTTAATAAAACTAATAAAACTTCCTAAATTTAAGCCTAATTATGTCTTTCTCTTTAGGCCCCGTGAACCACACGAATTGGAACCAACGATGATCTTTAGTACCGCCACGTAAATAGCAACACCACAATCATGTTCTTCTGGCTGTCATCCGTGTTGAGAATCTTGCCTTCGGGGTACCTCTGAATGATGAGTTGAATGCCAGAGTGTACGTTGCAGTAATTTGAAAACGAGTCCCAGGTATCCCCTTAATGAGAAGCCAAGCCATCGCGAGAAACATCTTGCAAAATAGCCCCAGAAAGCTTGGGTGTACCCGGGGTAAACGCTTTGGCGACTACCATGGTAGGCGCGATATGGTCATGCACCCCAGAACTCTTCGCATCTTTCCAAGTCCACAGGAAAGAATCAGCCCTTTTTTCAAGGGTAAGACCCAAGAAAACAGGCTGTATGACGCATCGACGTGGTCTCTGGAGCGTAACACTCTTATCTACAGCAAAGGAGAAGGCTGTTCTTCAGAACACCAACTTCGATATACGTATGGTAAAATCTGCGCTCTGGAATGATAGGATATTTAAGAGCAGCGGCAAAGTGTCTTAATCGTGGAAAACATCGGCTGAAAATCGTTTCTGACCACCTATGGCGATGTTAACTCGCGTGTTTGCTCAAGATTTGACAAAGCGCTCTCACCCGTATCCGTGGGCTCATATTCAGGAGCTGAGCACCGAAAGTTTGTCTGAACATCCAGTTCCGCTTGGTCGATAAGGTTTTCATCTACCACGATGCACATCATGATATCATTTTGGTGCTTGAATCTTGTTCCCCGGGCTCAGCCACTTGGCAACATTGCTGTTGCAGATCATTGAGACAGCATCAGGGTTGGTACTGGGTGGTGCCTGATAGACCCTCAAAGCCACAAAAGTCAATAGGATGGAAGTATTTGGGCAGGGGATGCAGTCCTTGATGCTGTCAAGGATGTTTTGGCCTTGCTCGGCTTTGACCACGCCATCGGCCTTTCCCCCCCATGGCTCTGTAGTTAAGGGGCTTGGTGGAAGGGTCAGTCCCAATCAGGCTGTGACCCCTCATCGGCATCTCGCGAGTAGCTTCATGTTGTTCTGGTTGAGATCCGCAAGTTACACCTGTGGATGGTAAAGTCATCGAGCACTTGGTCGTAAAGTGTCTCGAGGGTTTCATTCACCAGGTCGCCCTTACAGCCAAGGATAGGCACCCTCATAGTCTATCCTAATTTATTATGATGTTAGGATGAACTCATCCAAAGTGTCGTTTCTTGTCCCTTATTAATTTCTCAAATACAACGGGAGACTCTGTGATAAAGGAGTGCGGCGTGTGTTGGCCACGGAAAGTCTGATTGACGGAGAAGACTCTTAATGGGGAAAGTTTTCAAGGAGAAAGTAATTCAAGAAAGAGAGGGAATAAAATGTTCACGTATGTTTGAAAAATCATTTGTGGCGTTTGGGATTTGCCCTGCAGCTTGTGGATGTGTGTTGGAGTGAGATATGGAATTAGATCATATTTGGGTTATATCTACCCTAGACAGCACACCACATCCAAGCATGTTTACTCCAGAAGTATTATTGACGACCCGAGTATTTTTTTTTTTTTTGCGTGGAAGCAAATTGTCGAGTTCGTGAGACTTCTTCGTCTCTTGATATCACCCGTAGAGCAGGTTTTTGATCTGTTGCGCTTCAAATCGTCAACTTCTGTCAGCAGATTTTTCTTCACGCCGTAGTCCACAACTTCGGCATTATGAACAATACCATGGTGTATGTATCTCTAACTTTACTTCTGGAAAAGGCCACGTACGGAACTAGCTCGACCTTTGATCCCCTTATGGGTAATATGATTCTTGGAAATGGGTTGAGCCAGTAGTGGGCACCCATCTAGTGCGACTGTTCCATCAAGTGGCCCTGTCCATGAGTGGTTGGGCAAGGTCTATCAAGGCCTGTTAAATGTATCGAATTTAATATGGTATCTCTCACGCCTTGCCTGACTCGATCATGGCCGATTCCAGTTTGAACTCGACGACTGCTCCCCGGTACCTCGGTACGCCGCAAACATCGGCGACCTCTCGTGGAAAGCAGTGTCATACCTTTTAGATTGTTCTGTTCCCATGAGGGCACTGCTGTGCGGAATGATCTCAGGGTGCAGTCATCGGATGCCAAAATGGAGTGATATGCTGATGTTGAATGAGTCGGGTGAAGCCTGCCGAGAAGCCTTTCACTGAGAGTCCTCTTCGCTGGGATGCGAGTGAACGAATGGCAGATAGAGATGAGACTTGAGGATTTAGATACTATTTTATAACTAAGATATAGCTATAAATACTAGCATCGATAGTTTTGCTTCTATATGTTACTAAGGTTTGAATACTACCTGGCCATAGACCTCTTGTGAATTTACAAGCGAGTGAGTGTATCGATTTGGGGGTCCTAGATTAAACTTTTCTCAATAACACCTGAGTGATATCCGGTATGGTGTAGTGGCTNNGATTCCCTGTACCGGAGTTTCTTTTTCCTGTTTGCATCAATCCCAGAGCTTCAACGAACACTCACTTATTTCTTGTCTAGTCTCTGAGATTTCAGATGCCTGGATTAGCCATCAACATATATCCTCGTGAGAAAAACAAAACATTATCTAGTGTTGCTAAGTCATAAACTGAACGATGCTTAACTCTAGCTATAAAGTCTGAGAAGTCACTTGCATAGAGTTAACCTCCATGTAGCAGAAACTAAGGGATATTTATTGCAGCTTTGCTATATTTCGATCGTCTCTGATGTCTAGTCCCCATTAGCCGCCAAGAAGCTTGTGTTCCCTACCCACAGTTGCGGCCATGAGGACTCAGTCGAATGCAAACGGTTTCTCAAGGCATTACCGGGATACGTGTGCGGGTTTGCATTCATATAGGTGGATGATGTGGTAAAATAGGTATATTTCATGATATAGACACAAATAGATAGATCTGTGCTTGATACCTAGAGATCTGCCATAGGCGCTGCCTCTTGCCGCCCACGAATAACATGTCGTGGTTGGCATCCCTACAGTTGATTTACATTATGGACTAATAGGATCTTGAATATGTTGGTAGTTAGCCAGAAACAAGCTAAGCTGGAGGCTCCCACATAATAGACCAGAGAAATATATCTATATACTACATAAACTCATCCGTTTTCCATCTCCTCAACATGCTTGGCCAGGGGCAGAGCTCTTTCGGGAGCAGCAAACCTGACAGATAAGCAAAGGTGTGAAGATGAGAGACCAACAGAAAAGCTACTATCTAAGTTTCTTTTGTTCTTTTACTCAATTTTGGCAGATATATATATCTCTGTAATTTCTTCTTGGGAGCTTCGACACAGCTCATTTCCCCTCAACGTCTTTTCTTTTTCCGAGTTAGGCAAGCAAATAACCTCAGTAACTTTATTTATCTCTCGAAGGTTAACTATTATTCTCTTTAACTTCAGGACAATCCCATCTAATCTCCGATTTCCTGCTCAGCAAGTATTTTATCCTGCCTAGTCATAAAGGAAAATGAGGACCAGTTAACAGGCTTTATTGAAATGGAAGTCTTTGAAGATGCCTTGGTTCAAGCCAAGGATAAGCTCTGGAAGATGGAGGGAGCCTACTATCGACACAAAGGAAAAGTCCCATACATTCGAAAGTAACGGGTTCAGGCGCGCGTTTCGAAGCAGCATCGAGACATGTTGGGTGACCTGGGATAAAAGAGGACCGGCTTTATGAAGAAAGGTGACTTGTCTGATGAAGGGGAGCACTAAGATGTGGAAGAAAAGGGTAGATTTGATCGAGACTGTGGGAGGACTTGGGGGTTGTGGTTGTTTTGGAACATTCCTTTTTGCTTCTGTCGCTTTTTTCTCTCCGTCGCAGGATACATTGCTGGCGCATCCGAAGCCTACAAATAGATCAGTCATTTGGTCCTTTAGACCATCGCTGACATCCACAAGCTCAATGACTCTATATGGACCAAGGGAGCCGAATGCTCGGTCTTACTGGCAGTCTTGTAGATAATGATCAATGGTAGAAGAAAAGGACTTCTCTAGCGATAAAGTGCCCCCAACACCCGTAGATGTGGGCTGGAAACTGGTGGATCCTGGGGATTGAGGTAAACGGTCGGCAAGTGAAGCTCCCAAAGACTGATTTTCGTCAGAGTGTCTGGAAGTCACATATCTAAAGCCAAGCTTACCCTTGTAGGTAAAAGACAAATAAGACTCGACTTTAGAGGGGGAAATGTCAGGGGAGATTGATTGAAAAATTGGTGAGCAAACCGGAGACACAAGATTGTACTGATCTCCGAGTCAAAGACTTCAGGGATCAAGCAACCTCAGTTGGAATTTGGATCCCTTTCGAATGCTTTGGAATTTCCGATGTAATAAAACTTTATTTTAGAGCTATTCTCCAGAGTCAATATCACGACTTTGGTTGTAAAGACCTTCAGGCCGGTTCGTAGGGCCTGAAATTTCTGTACGACGAGATCCCCTCGCTGTTGCCTTGAGCTGTTTCATACTAGGCTGATAGAGCCGAGTAGTCGAAGATTATGAGTCAAAATTATTCTGTAGACAAGTGTTGAAAGTAGTTGTAAGATTTAGTTGAAATTCAAGATAGTTTCCAAAAAGATGGTTTTGTAATTATGTGACACTCATGAGATGGTAGCCTTGGAATGTCTCGTTCAAAGCCCACTGTATGGATCTACGTGGTGAAATGGCACCACCGTGAAGTCTAAGGATGTGTAACTTTGAAACATCAACCTGAAGGGTAAGACATTCACAGCTCATCTTCTACCGTGAAGTCTCATCACGTAACCGAGACGGTGGCTGGCCACATTTTGAGTATTGAAAACCTATCGATGAGTGTCATTGAAAGCTCTGTGAAACCTACGTCAAGGCAGCCATGGTGCTGATATGCAGCTCAAAAATAACATATGATAGGGACACACAGGTACTCCGGTATCATAATCCTTTCCCTCGATCTACGGACCCTAGGGAGTGTTCGCAATTTTTAACTTGGTCTTTCACTCAAAAATGTCGACCAATGAACCAAGTTAAGTGAACATGATTACAATTTACCTGTACCTGCTTATCTGAAGTATCTATTCTATTAAACCTCAGGTAGCTAGCTGTACTGTTTGTGAACTGCTGAATCTGGAAGAGTTAGACAAATGATTGTAGAAAAAGGAATAAAATCTTGTCTGAGAAAAAGCGGATTGGTAAATTGGCTCCCTCTATAAGGAGGTGCTTGAAAATTCCATGTTGCGTTGCAGCTTACAACCTTCTGCAGCCAATGCTAATACCAGAACAACCCCGACAGACTGGAACGATAACGGCCGTTTCCGATCAGACCCCTTGATCGCCAGAAACTGCACCATATCTGCACTGCTTCTCGAAAATGGCTATGCAAGTCACCGGTGCCACACGACAAGAAAAGACGTTAGAATAAGACTTGTCTTCCACCGAAACAATATCTGCGACATCCAATGAATACGCCCAATTGCTTGCCACTCCTATCAAACCCCAATCAGCCCTACGGGGAATAGACATGGATAATGGGGGCTGCTGCATTAGCTCAACCACTGATGAGCCAGGGTCTTGGCCCCCAATCTCCATATGGACCCTTGAAGTTGATGATCTACACTCGATAACTGTTGCCCCCGAGGACCAGAGCCTCGTTCCGATCTGACCTTAGAACAGGCTGCAGTGTCTTCTGCCTTGCTAGTACCAGTGTAGCCTATTGTTAAGCCAATCACGGCTTGTCCGATGCAATGCGGACAGGGCGGGCATTGAACCACATCTGCATACTACGAACCATGAATTGCCTCTTCTTCAACTTCACGAGGCATTTTGTGTGTTCGCAAGACCTTTGTTCTACGAACCAGAGTTAATGTCTCAAGCTTAAACACTCCGGTTCCCATAAGCCCGGGATAAGATTGGTTGCTCAACTTCAACCATGACCACGACTGACGCAGAGTTATGCACCTCCTATGTGGCGGAAGCAAAGAACAAGGATCAAACATGAAAATTAAATCAATTGGTTGGCTCTTGACGACTTGTCAGTTCGAGGTCTGAGAATGTCATTGTTTGATATCGATTTCTCAAGAACGAGACATCCACATCAACCGTGAACCTCAACACAGCCATGCTACATCAACCAAACGGATTAGTTCTCATAAGGCTAACAAGGCAACCCAAAAGTTGCATGTGATCATGATAAGTCTTGTGCTTCAATGTGCACTGCCTTTATGCTCTATCGCTGTCGACCAGACAAATGCCGCGTGCGGTCTCAAGGGGATATTTGTCCCTTGCTGTAACTATAACTGGCCAATCTGAGACAGAGTAGTTCATGTTTACTCTCAACCTTTTGGCTCCCTGACCTTGCTAGGCATCCTTATTCACAGACCCCTGACTTTACATGGCACTTCAACATCATTTCGGGCCTATTACTTGAAGTAGGAACTCAAGTGCACTCCACAATTATGACGAAAAGGAGGTTGATGATAACAATCCGACACTATACTGTGTGAGACTACGTGCATACATTCGCCCATTGCTAACTCCATGGCAACCCATCACGAGCCAGTCATGGCCTTTGGCTGGACTCAGACAAGATTGTCTTATTGCCCTGCTTCTGCCTGTGACTGAGGCCTCTCCGATGAGCCTTGTTTACCAAGTTGACCATACGAAGCCATGCGTTTGTCTAGACTTGAGGCTCTGCTGTGCCCCCAAGGTGATTAATGGCAGGGTTCAAAACAAGAAGCTATATAGGAAACGATAGATTCTCAAATTTGAACCTCAGTCATCTATTCCATAGCCCTTTCTTTACTATACTGTAAAGCGTCCTTGAGAAGACTTGTTGATACGACTTGAAACACTTTCACCATGATGAGAATAGCCATCGCTGGTGGCTCTGGCCTTGGATATCTCCTGGCAAGCCAACTTTCCAAAGCAGCAAACGCATATCAAGTTGTTGTTCTCTCGCGTTCTGTAGGTTCTACCCTTCGCTGTATGATGTTTCTAACAACATAGTCCCGTCCCAATTATGCAGCACTTGACGTTCAAGTCATGATTGTGGATTATAATGATGAGAATAGTCTATCCTACGCACTTCAAGGAGTTAACCTTGTGATCTGCACCTTTACAGGAGGTGAACAAATCAACCTGATTACTGCGGCTGTTCAAAGTGGTGTGCAGTTCTTTGTCCCGTCCGAGTTTGAAGGAAGTCTCGAAAAACGACCCGAAAACGACCAACTCGACCCCTATACATATTCATCACAAGCGAGACAGTATCTAAGACGCTGTGCAAGATCATCCCAGATGAAGTGGACCGTGTTCTCGTGCGGCATCTTCATGGAGAGATTCCTCCCTCATGGGCTTGGAAGTTTGTCCATTGGTCATGGTTCAAACTTGGCCAATGCGGGCTCTTACATTCTTGACATGAGTACTTATACTGCTGAGTATGTCGAGAAGAATGCTCGAGGACATACTGTTCGTGTCTGCATGACATCGGTTTATGATGTTGCCCAATTCATCGTTGCTGCTATTGATTTGGGACCTACAAATTGGCCTCGTGAGTTTACTATGCGAGGAGACCGTCTGTCGCTTCGCGATATTGTTGGCCACTGCTCGAGAGCCCTGAATGGTGAGTCAACAGCATAAGTTTGGATGAATCAAGCTAACTCCTGAAGCCGCATTTTCTCTTTCTCAATGGCAAGCTGCAGATATTGCTCGACTTATGAGTGGTTTCTATGAACAGGGTGACTACACCAAAGTTGCTTTTTACCAACAGCTCCAAGCCACTGTTGAAGGACGCTACGACTTTGGTCATGCGTCCTTGAATGACCTTGTCAATGTCCAGCCTAGAAACTTTCGGCAGTGGTTGAGTGACCAGTTCACAGGATAAATGTTATACTTTCGGTTTATTATGGCTTTCTTGACTACATGTGTTAGTATTCCTATCTTTGAATATGTTTGCTGTATCGGTGGACGTTCACTTTCTTTAGTTTGCAGCTGTGCTGAGCTCCTGCGTGTTGGTACTGGTAGCAACGAGGCAACAAATTGGCGGCCAGTATCGCAGTCTTCATTGTTTCTTATTTATCTACGTAGCTAAAAGAATTAAACTCCGATTTTCACTTGCTAATACAACTGCTCATGGGAATTTCTGTGGCCTGTGGTCATTGTTAACCACCTTGAAGGAGGATGCACCTTGTGAATAACATCCATGGATGTTTCCTGAGAGATAGCCGTATTTTGACATTGGCAGATCATATCCTACAAGCGGCCCTTGCCTAAAGTAGATTAAGTAGGGACTTGGAATGCTTCTTATGGATTATGGGAACAAGTCTGTTCAGCATGACTTAATCCTGAGAACATAATAAGTCTAGAGTAACTCATCGAACTATGAATGAATGACTTGATTAATCCTGTGACAATCTTAACCTAATTTGCTACACCATGATCATATGGAGTAGGCTTGTATTTCTCGTGACAAACTCCGCCTTCTTCCAAGAATACGACCTTGAAGTCCCGTCCCAAAGATCGGCACCAGGGCCAAGAATACATAAACCTCGGGAGCAACAAGACTTCAGACCTTCAGCCAGGGTGACAAAATAAACCAGCCTAAGAATCTCCTAATCTTATTATAAGCTTACCTAAATTATTTTGTCTTTTAGGATTATAGCCCCAATCTTTCCTCCCCTAGATAAACTCATGTGGAGCTTGGACAGCCAAACCTCGGGACAAAGGTGTGATCCCAGTAAAGAATGCGGAGAACCCATGCATGGTTGATAGGAATTCCACCAACGATAATGGCTTAGATTCCGGTTCTGGATCAAATTCCGCGCTGTGATCATTGAGAATCTATGTATACGGAATATATTCCGCACAACTTACCCAAAATGGCGGAATAATGCCTCGAGATGGAGCTCTGACCCACTGGAGGTCGCCGATGAGATGTAGTCGATGGCTTGTGATTGAATGTCCTGACAAGTGTTAGCAGTGCCAACCAACAGTGATAAAGCAGCCTCTGGCAGGAATAATCATGTTCGAATTCCTTTTTTCTTACCTCAGATTCAGCCATGGAGGCTTCAGGTTCAGATAAGGGCTTCTTTCAGAAGCCCCCTGTTCTAAACAATCAGTTTTATGATGATGTGACATTTCAGAGATGCTTTAAGCGTGAGTTCAGGGTCAAATTGTATTATCCAGAGTTCCTTGCTTACTTGTATATGTAGTGTTTCTTCCACAGCATATTGTCGCTCAAGTCCAAGCTGAATTGGCTTCACTTGGAGATGACGTCCTCTCCGACCAGATTTTTGCCTGGATCACAGATGCTGAACATAACAAACCCTTCCTCAAGGGCTCAGGACGCGATGTTTTTGGCCAGTGGAGGGGTGACTTGGTTACGGGTGAAGGGTGGCGTGGTCTTCAGAATTTTGGTCTATCGCGCGGGTAAGACACACGAGCCGTACAATGAACAGCCATTAACGCATTTTAGGCTTGTCGCCGCTGGATATGATTCTCCATATGGTGCATTTACACGAGCATACCAGTTCATGCGTATCCAACTTTGGGCACCATCGTGTGCCAACGTCGGCTGTCCTTCCGCTATGCAAGATGGTGCTGCTCGACTTCTACAGATACACCTGAGTAGTCCAGAACTCACAGCAAAACTCACCGAGGAACAAAAGAAAGTATTCGAGAACGCCTTCAATCATCTAATCTCACGCAATCCTGAGAATGCATGGACTAGTGGCCAGTGGATGACTGAGCGAACAGGGGGTAGCGATGTGTCGTTGACCGAAACTACAGCAGTATACAAGCCTACTTCTGAGACGCAACTCGCCTCGAAAGATGAAGGCATACCATTGGGACCATGGAGTATCAACGGATTTAAGTGGTTCTCATCAGCTACGGACTCAAGGATGACTGTTCTCCTTGCTCGAACCTCCAAAGGTGGCCTTTCAACATTCATGGCCCCGATGTACAGACACGATGCTAGTGCTACCACGGCCACTGGAGTTCCGAAAGTCAATGGAGAGAAACTTAATGGAGTTCGCATCCAACGTCTGAAGAACAAATCGGGCACCCAGAGTCTCCCTACAGCCGAGCTAGTTCTCGAGGATATGCGAGCATGGCTTATAGGTCAAGAAGGCCGAGGGATTCAAGAAATCGCAACAGTCTTGACATTAACTCGAGTACACTCTGCAGTTGCTGCCGTGGGTTATCTCGGAAGAGGACTAGCCATTGCCAGAGCGTATGCACGAGTTCGAGAGGTTGGTGGCGGAAAGGGAACCCGAATGAAGCTCACAGAGAGTCCATTGCACATGAGAACTCTGTCAAAGATATCTTCCGATTACCGATGCCTCATGCTTCTTACTAACTTTACTTCATACGTTCTTGGCGTTTCAGAGCACAAAATATTGTCAGACTCGAAACTTTCACCTGCGCTAGAGACGCTGACACCTTCTGCGCAACATGCTGCACCATTGATCCGAGTTCTTACTCAGCTGACAAAAGCTTATGTTTGCAAAGCATCTGTACAGCTACTTTTCTCTTGCATGGAGGCGCTTGGTGGTGTTGGATACCTCGCCAATGAAGAACAAGAGTATCTTAATATTGCCCGCCTTCATCGCGATTGTGCTGTACTGCCCATCTGGGAAGGAACAACAGATGTTTTGAGCACTGACTTTCTGAGGGCTGTTAAGCACCCAAAGACTGGGCAAGATACTCTTAACGCCCTCGAGGACTCTATCAAGAAAGGTATGGGATTCCAAGGAAAGGTATCTCGGCCTGAAGGCTGGAACCTATTGGATTCTTGGAAAAGCTTGAGGCAGCGTATCGAACGCGAGTCCTTAGCAGACTTGATTGGAGATGCTAGGGAAGTTTTATGGGCTGTTGCAGATTTACTTGTGTTTGTCCTGCTTTATGTTGACGCAGGTAGTGACGGTGATCAAGTTTCGCTGGACATTTTCAGTCGATTCTTAGAAGGAAAAAATATCGCTACGAAGCGAGAAAAGGTCTCAGCTCAAGAGCAGCTTGCCAAGGATGTCGCAGTTGTGTATGGAAGCGCTGGAAACGAGATCTCCAAGCTTTGATATCATCATCATCAATTTCGGTTGCATCATTTTCACTCGTCTTTTCAACATCTAGGATTATCGCCATTCATTAAAATCTGACATAAATTGGAAACTTGATAAGCAAGCAAAAGTATTGGAATGATTGTAAGATGGAGAGAATTATGTAGCTATATACACTCCCTTCATCAACTCTTGAAACCCTTGCATGTGCCCTTAAAATTCTTCGCTTTGAGCGTCGCCTTCTTACAGGTCGTAGCATCAGTATGCTTGTCTCCATATAGCACAGTTCCTTTTGCACTTGTGGAGGCTTTCGAGCAGGAATTAAATGTGCTTCCCCCATCATGAAGAAGAAGCGTATTGCTGCCACTCTTCTTCAATGTCCAGGCCTGGAAACCAGGTGTTGGATCGACGCATTTGAGAGCGCCGCTGGGGCTGAGAAAGCAAGCGTTGAAAGCGCTATCTCGAAGAATGTCTTGCGAGTTGGATAGATCGATACAGTAAAAGCCGTTGGTTTTGCCGGCATTGAGAAGTAAGTTGCCGTCGTTGTTTTGTTGAACTGTAGCACCAGTTGCAACGTCTTGTAATGTGAAGCAACAGTGACCACCGAAGACAGTATCCCGAGGGAGGACTGCAGCTGTGGCCATGGTGCACAAGAGAGTGATCAGAGTGAATGACTTCATCTTGAAGAGTGTATAGATATTGTGAGTGGTATAGATTAAGTATAGTAATAGCTCGTATGATTATTGAGTCCAGCTCAATTGTTAAGAATAGTGGTAAAAACTCAAACATCGCAAACATCGCAAGAATTCCCTCACCTTTTATACTCTGGAGACGTTATTGTCACTCTCTCATCAGGCTTGTATTCATTGGGATCAGCAAAAACAAGTCCATTCAAAGGTATCCAACCGAATGTGAGAATGCACGTTGGTTGAAGGATCGAGTCAGAAAGGAAGCCACTTGGCTCGTGATGGTCAGCAGAAAGTTACATTTATCGTGAAAAGTCGGTCTCTAGAGCTGTGATGTCCCATGCAGGTGATTCCAAGTGATGGACGTGACGATTTCCATTGGGAGTCTTGGGGTTTCGCGCTATAGGGCGAACAAAACTAGGGCCACTCTTGGGAGCGAATGGCTTGTCAGGAACAGCCGCGAAGTAATTAGTAGAGTGACATCCGACGTGATTGTTGGTGCTTTGTCGTTCATGCTCCCAGTTGCAAGGCACAAGGTGGGTGACAGACCAGGGGTAACTCTTCTTCACCGCAGGATAGAAAGCGGGGATAGCTTCATTTCATGTGTCCAGCCACAGACTGCCGGGGAGAATATCTTGAGGAGAGGATTGGTTACAAGGAGTCAAGTGTGATGATGCATGATCCTGGAGGTGATAAGGTGTGGTCTCCTGCGTGACTAGATCAGCCAATCAGAGACTGTGATACGGTTAATCGCGGTACGGGTGTAACGACTGCACAGTCACGTGAAACAAGATTTCGGTTATCGGCGAAGGCCTTCGATTCCGGTACCGTTTGTTACGTTGAACTCAAATCGTAACCGTTTGCGCCTCTACGTCACATCCTCAACTCTGCACTGAAGGCTTCATATTACCTCTAACGGTATCGTTTTCTACATTATCGCGCCGTACTCTCCATCAAATCATGTCTCACCACATCTGACGTGTTTTTTTGCTCGGATCGCTCGTTAACATAAGCAGCTCATCTGACTTCAGTGATCTTCTGCTTAGCACATTCCTCGACCTGCCTAATCCATCTACAGTATCCTACCGTTTCACCGCTTTCACAAGACGATTTCTACCTCATCAACAGTCCATAAACCTTGAATCAGCATTTTGAGACCAACTGTTTCCTCGGGGTCACTAAGAAGACATGGCGGACGATCATTCTATGTCCAACGAAGAGTGGGAGGAAGTCTCTCAAGACATACCCTCATTCTCAGACCCCTTCCTTCAGCAATATCTCACAGGCCGGGCAAATCTTATGAGTCAAGAACAAAAGACTCGTGCCGATGCTTCTTTTAAAGCCTCCCTTTCACCTATTGCCAAGCGCGCGAGTGATATTGTCGACCGTATCCGTGACCAGGAGAATGACTCCATCTGGACTCCTCAAGTTGAGGAGGAGCTCGCCCAAGCTGGAAACGAGTGCATCTTTCCAGGGATGATGTTCATGCTCGCCAAGGATCGCATGGAGAAGACTAACCTCTGGAAGATTGTTCGCCGCATGCCAAAGGGTGCACTGCTTCACTCTCACATGGACGCGATGGTCAATTTTGACTTTCTCTTCGATGAGCTCCTGAAAATGCCAGGAATGCACATGTGCAGTGACCAACCTCTCAACACTGAAGAATCTCGGGAGGATGCGGTCCCCAGCTTTCGATACAGAAATAAGGCGGACACCGATGGATCCATCTGGGAAGAGAGCTACAAGCCCGGTACATTTGTGTCACTACCAAAGGCGGCAGATGAGTTTCCTCATGGTGGAAGATCCGGCTTTCTCAAGTGGCTTAAAGGTCGGTGCACGCTCTCTGTCACAGACAGCCATGAGCAACACCATGGTGTAGATGCCATTTGGGTCAAGTTTGGGAAATGTTTCCTTGTGTGCGCCACCATCATTCATTATGAACCTATGTTCCGAATCTTCCTTCGCGAGCTCATGAAGAACCTCAAGGACGATGGTGTCAACTGGGCTGAACTTCGGTTAGTAATAAGTCAGCAAGTTCTAATCATCCTCTAATGATTATAGATTCACTTGGCCACTTAACTACTGCCGTGATAAGAAAGAAGAGCCCGAGAGAGACTACATTCACATGTTCGAGGTCCTGCGCGAAGAGATCGACAATTTCAAGAAATCACCCAGAGGAAAGGGCTTCTGGGGCCTCACCACAATCTGGACCTGTTTGCGAAGCTGGCCTACTCGCCTGATTGTCGAGAACATGGACTGTTGCATCGCCACCAAGATCGCATTCCCTGATCTTATCGCTGGCTATGACTTGGTTGGTCCTGAGGATCTTGGTCGGCCCCTGTCTGACCTCCTCCCTGAGCTTTTCTGGTTTCGCAAGCAGTGCGCCATGGAGAATGTCAACCTTCCCTTCTTCTTTCACGCGGGAGAGACACTTGGAGACGGCACTGACACTGATGCCAACTTGTTCGATGCGATCTTGCTTGGCACTCGGCGCATCGGCCACGGCTTCAGCCTCTTCAAGCACCCACTCCTCATCGACATGGTCAAGGAGAAGCGAATCCTCGTTGAATCGTGCCCCATTTCCAACGAGGTACTCCGCCTTTGTGGCTCCGTAACAGCCCATCCTCTGCCCGCCCTTTTGGCGCGTGGTGTTGCTTGCAGCCTGTGTAACGATGATCCCGCTATGCTCGGGCAAGACACAGCCGGCATGTCACACGACTTTTGGCAGGCCCTTCAGGGGTGGAAGAACCTTGGTCTAGCAGGCCTTGGTAGCCTTGCAGAGAACAGCGTCAGATGGGCTGCCTTCGAGGACCAGAGCCAGACGGATTGGATCAACGACATCAAGCAGGCTAGCCTTGGTACCAACGTCAAGGCTAGGAGAATGCAGGAGTGGCAGATCGAGTGGGAGAAATTTTGTCTCTGGATTGTTGAAGAGTTTGGTGACGAATTCGGCGAAGAAAAGAAAGAAAACTCTGGTGATGCCTAGACTCCTGTTTACGAAAAAGACGATAGACCGAGGCAAAAGGGAAATTGGTGCATATCGGCGTTGCATATGAGATTGAGACATGTTCAACACGGACGGTTTGGGTTTCAACCATCGTCTCTGGATTGGGGCGTATCGGAGGAATACTTGACAAAGAGCTTGTGCCTAGATATTTCAGAAAGACTAGAAAATTAGGTACTAAAACATAAACGGTGAAAACTGATTCTGATTATTGGAACTTGTCCCTCACTCTATCTCCAATCTCTTCTTTGCTAGGTCGGTAGGTAATTAAATAACAGAACCTTCAAAAGGTAAATACCTAAGAATTCGAAGAAAGAAAGAAAAGCTCGACCTTCGATGCCAACATGAAGGTCGTCCATTTGCTTGTGGGCCGGAGGGTATCAGTCTATTATATTCTGTCTTTTACTCGTCTAAGTCGAGTGGTATTTACCAGAGCAACGCTCTGATTGGCTTGGAGCTTTTCAAAAGAGGAGAGAAGAAAGAGAGAAAGTGAACCAATGTCAATATGGAGAGTATGCCGTTTGGGTACGGCAAGAAAATGCAACTCAGTGCTCCAATTCAAGCCATTGCAGCTAACGAGTTCACTAGGAGCTATATCTCGAGCATTGCCCCCAACAAGTGTCCCGTTGGAGTTTTTGGGGCACAAAATGATAGTGTTGCTGCGGGCGTTGGATGTTGTCTTCAACCACTCTCTGAAGGATTCAGTGGCTATAGTGGCCTCGCAGTAGGCAATAGACATGTCGCGATCATGGAGATCATAGAATGCTTCGATTGTACATTCAGCTGCAAGGTGCCTGCTACGGTGGTTGCGCTTAATTACGTATGCAATGTTATAAGTAGGCTCTACGTGCTTGAAAAGACTGACCTGTTATTATAGGTTATATATAGAATTGAAGTTTAACTAACTATAAGCGATGGCTGTACGCGGGAACTGCTTTATATTACCGATAAAGATACTTAGAGAATTCTACTAGAATGGCTAAAGTATTAGGGATGCGGTTTCGTTTAGCCGTGCTGCCTCATTAATAATGATTAAGTCTGGGCGCGAGTTATGGTGACTGGTCATCTCCAACAAGCGGTAGGTTCACCACAGGTCATTGGTAATAGCATCACTTGTCAAACCCTAGAAAGCCTCCTCGTGCTTGGGTCGATTGAGAGCATACCGTTTAGGTTCACTGCATTTCTCATTCCAAGTATCCTGAACTTTAGGCCAAGCCTTGGGGTTACAAATAGGTTCCGAATGTATATGTGCGGATAGTGAATACTGAACTTGAATGGGAAACTTTTCGTTGGGGGTCTGTTGAGGATGTTATCGGTGAGATGGATCAGACCCTCCTTAGAGGGATTGGCGGCGACGTTGATAGATATGTCGGTATCTGTCAGAGTATCTAATCTTTCTGGAGCCTGGGCCACCGGTTCAGAAGGCATAACCAAATGGAACGGACAAGCGTGCGTCAACAAACGAACGAGCTTTAGCGGTAAAGGTTTCTTGCTTATATGCGGCGGCAGGGCCAGGAAAGGCGCGAAGCAAGTTATAGATTACATGCTTGCCTTAAAACGAGATGTTGTATGACCAGAAGTTTCCAGCCTTCAGGGCGTTAGAGGACTTGAGATCTCGAATCAAGGGGTAAAAATAAACTCATCAAAGAGCGGCCTAAACTTACCCTAAATTATCATAAGCTAATCCTAAGCTTTGCCTAAGTATTTTTGTCACTTAGGATCAAGGTCAAGTTTTCTGACCTCCTCTAGCCAGCCAGAGATGGTGACAGACTTCGGCCTGAGCGTTTAGGCGGTACTGAGTTTCGCATTCCAGCTTAATTGACTTCTCCTTTTGTTCGTGATAGATTTTTGCCAGCAACCCAAGACTCTCTTGCGATTTCGGCATAGCTCAGACAACCTGCTTGGTCTCCTTGTCTATAAAGCCAGGAGTAAACAAACCCGACAAGAACTTGTTCAATGGACCAACCGGTTCGATAGTTGGTATGCTAACCCTGATGTAGGGTTTATCCAAGCCTGGGATCCAGTCTTGTCGCTTGGGGACGTATATTTCGAGCCATTTAATGTTCGCGGTTGTTCCATTTAGCAGTGGGACACACTCGGCATGGTACACAGGGCTGGAAGCCGAGCCTTTGCGAAGCAGACCGGCGTCGGTGCGAGTGCTACCCATTTCTCAACAACGTCTTACCATTCGCCATCGTTTTCGAAGTTCTCCTGGAGAAGTTCACGCGCATCACTCAAAGCGGTGGCGATACGTTGGGCATCAAGCTTGTCAGGATGGTCTTTCTTAACCTTGTCGGATGCCTCTTTGCGCATAGTGAACAGTGTCTGAGCGGCGGTCTTCAAGAAAGCCTTGTTAGCTAAATCGTCGGCCAGATCGTCGAAATTCTCTTGGAGATACTCGATTCTCTTTTCGTCTTCACCATTAGCATTGATCTCATCGGTGATGCTCTGGCTAGCGTACCTGGCTTTGTGTTCACCAAGATTCAAATCACGGACGATAGAATTGGCAATGGCATTGCGTTGCTTCGCTACAATGACGGTGGCTGGCAGAACGCGTTTGCCATATGGAGCATTGAGGGAAATGGCATGCCAAAATCTTCTACGCTCCACAAAGCCTGGCTGAAAGAAAATGACCTGGAGGATATTTGCATGAACTGTCACATAAATGCGCCTGAAAACGACAAGAACTGGAGCGGATGGTTCTCTAAACGTCGTTGTCGAGCATGTATTAGTTGGCGGAATGCACACGGATACGAAAAGCAACCTGGAGCTTTTGTTAGTTTGGACGGACCATAAACTATTCTGGGTTGAGATGGGAAATGAAGACATTTGTCAAAACCCTCTTTGCAGGGAACCACACCGGCCTGGTCGCAATGCTTTCAGAGGTTTCGGGCCAGAGTCTAGGTGTTGGGCATGTTACAAACACAGGTGTGGGGAGGAAGACCCCAACCTACATAGTGGAAAGCATTTTGCAAAGCACCAGGAATGGTTGGATCAAGGTAATCACGACGTTTATGGGACGTGTCATGCACCAAGACCAGAGGAAAGCCATCTCCTAGGCTGGACTGGCTGGCTAGACGCCTCTAAGTGTGCAGGACGCACCAAGAGCGCACGTTATATCAATGCCGTTAACGTTAGTATAGAAAGCATTATATATATACAATAAGTTGCTAATAATGACTGTATAGCTAAGTATAAGAGAATAAGCTGCTATTATATATATCTTACTATTACTTAGACTTTACTATTACCTTAGGTTTTTAATAAGGTTATAAGCC
>PVQA01000257.1:0-188056 GCA_002980515.1 Fusarium burgessii
ACCATCAGATAGAGTTTCTTATTTGTAATTGAGTGTGTTTCATGCCAAAAGTTTCTCGGCTGCTCCCTTTCACCAACCCTCGAACGGACCAAGCATTCCATTAGCACAATCCCTTACTTTAATTCGACCTCTCCCGCTCACTATTCCTTTTATTTATCAAGAGATCATCCGAATCAGTGGCGCCTCAAGCGTCCATCATGTCTACTGACAACAAGCTCCTTGGGAGCATCGTCGCCTTTGAGGGCCATGTAGACACGGTCTCAACACAGCTACGACTACTTCCAACTTCACCACAAATTCTGATACTTCCCAATATTCAGAATTATATCTCCAAAAAAGATTTAGCAAATCGTTCAGACGTTCGAGTTTATGTCAAGAAAATTCACGAGGCCACAGTAGCTCGTTACGAAGCTGCCCAATCTTTTCTTCATGGATCAACACCCAGCGGCAGGCGACTTGTGTTTATGAACGGTGGCACCCCGAGTGCCCGAACACTTTGCATCAAGGCCATTATGGACTACGAAACAGATGGAGACTACTGTCGTGCCGAGTCGTTGTTCAGCCAACTGGTCAAGGATGGAGTGGCCGGCTTGGATAATCCAGTTAGAGACTGGAGAAGACAGGACCTGTACGAACAGAAGGATAAGGAGGACCAAGAAGAGGAGCTCGAAGATCCCATAACACGAGCTATGCGAGCTGCCGACGCCTTGGACCGACAAACAGCGTCCCTTCAACCCTCCAATGAACTCGACTTGACTCTTACGCCCCGTCCTCGAAGCAACAGTTTGCCGCTCTACGGCTACGAAGATAACTTTGGGGACGATGCACCGTTTTTTGTGTTTGGTGCCTCTAATAAAGATGAAGGTGGGACTAAAACCGATGAAGCTCTGGGCTGTTCTTACTCGCCCCAAGCCTCTAGGTTTTCTGCGAGGCATTACGACCGGTCTGCAGGTCGTATCTATCGTGATCTCTCCAATCTACAGTCTCCTTCACCCAGGACTTCTTTTCTTACATCCCCCAGCTGCGTTGGCGAAGCCTACGGCCTGGTGGCCGCCCCTGTATCACCTGCCCTTGAAGGCCTGAGCCCCAGATCCGACGTTTTGAGCATCCCGTCCACAGATAATGTCGTGTACGGGGAAGCTTCATTAGTGGACATGAGGACTCCAGGCCGCAGTCCATCTCTGGCACGAATCAAGTCTCTTGACAGAATCTACCCAGCCAGTCCCAAGTACCGAGATCTATGTGTTTCTGCAGTCGCCTCAGGACTTGCACGGCAATCAGAGAGTGAGCCGGAACAAGAATCTTCGAAAGTGCATCGGTATTCACAGGTAATTACCACAAGCACTGATGAGTTCACCCCAAACAGACTCAGCTACATAGAAGGGTCCAGAACTGTTATTGTTAGAACCAATCTGCCCATCATCAAAGTGGCGCCAGTTCCCTTTGAGAAGAAGCGCAAGCCTGCACGGGCATCGTATGTTGATAGAGGTACTGATGCCGAGGACATTTTTCAACCAAAGGAAGCTTTTCAACCAGTTTTACCATTCATGGAAGACCTTGTCATCCATTTCAGGGAGGAGGTGCCCGAGCCTCTACTCAATTCTGTCACTCGCGGACTGAGAACTGGCCACTTTCCCATCGCCATTTGTTCACCTACTTCTGAAACAGATGAAGGCAATGCTTTGGTTCCAGCAACACCTGAGTCCAGTTCTATTACAGGCGTGAGCTGTGCAGAAAGCCAATATGAGGAGCCCTCTGTCGCTGAGCAATCCAGCTACTCGGACGAGTATGATCCGTTCGCATACAATCAATCTGCCTGGCCCAAGAAAAAGCCCATTCCCAGTGTGCCCAAGCTAAAGATTGCTCGGCCCCCGACACCAGTTAAGACCCCTCCACCCCTGGTTTCGGATGTCGACAGCAAGTTTTATGACCTTCAAATCAATAGCCAGGAAACTGCCATCACTATACAAAACTCGTTACGTTCTGTTCTTCAGGAGCATTTTCCACCAGAAACTCAAGGCTACAGACAGTTTCAATTTTCCCTTCTGCCCGAGCTTGAAGGATTGTGGAAGCCTGTCTTCTGGGAAACTGAGTCTACCAGCAGTCGTGGGTCTTGCCATAGAATCGACCAGATCCTAGCTATTGGGGCTCAGCGCGGTGTGAAGAGGGACTATGCTTCCGCTATCACAGGGCAGCTTGAGAAGTTGGGAACGAAATGCAATGGCATGAGCCGCAGTGGCCGACTGGATTTCAGGTATGTATTTGGTTCTGCTTCAACTTCTTTTGCTTTATAAAGACTTACACTTGACAGGTATCTTCTTGCCAATGCCATGCAAGCCTATACGGCCCAGCCTTTGGCCAGCCAGGCTAAAGACAACCCCTTTGCCAATTCATTTCTTCTAGCGACGCTCATTATTCCACACCTTGAAACATATCTTGCCCTTCATGCAGAAGTCAGATATCTTCTCCTTGAATACCCACCTGAACATCTTGCGACAGTGTTGGCTCTTCAAAAGCTTGTCGGGGTGGATCTGATGAAGGTGGCTCAAATTGTTGATGCCAGCAGCAAGAACATTCCCTTCACCCATCTGCGTGGAAACTCCATCACCGGCCCCGAACAAGGGCCCGTTGGACGTTTTGGAAAGACTTTCCCACAAAACTCGGGCTCTGGCTACGACGTTACAGTATCCAAAGCCAATTTCCTTGTCACGTCAACTGCAACCGATGCGGAAATCGCAACTTTCATTACTACTATTTCGAGGATCCTGTCCAAGACTTCTGATTTCTATGTCCCTCACGAGCCTCCCAAGAAGCCGTCCCCAAAGAAATCTAAACCGCCATCTATCACCGGAACGTTCTCCCCCTTTCCACGTGTGCCATCAGCAACTCATAGCCCACCTATGTCCCCGACTCTTGGCGCTTCTTTGGGAGCCACGTTGTCCGGAGTATCTGCAGTTCCGGGTCGAGCTCCCTCGATTGCTGAGACAGTCAAAACAGCAAAGTCGTCCAGGAGCAAAATAAGCCGATCCTATTCAAAGCGAGAGCCTTCCGCGGCTGATGCACGATCGATTCTTACCATGTACGTTGATGACAGTGACTGGGATCAAGAAGACCGACGGATTATGCCACTCCTTGAGGACAAGGCCGAACGGCGCAAAGGCAACTCCCATAAGGCGCTCAAGTTCCTTGGTCTGTCATGATACCAAAAAGGACGAATATTGTAGCCATATAAGCAATATGGCTCTAATGATGTTATGATCTCGCCTAATCTACCTTTTTTTTTGTAATTTATGTTAGGGGCAAAGTTTCACAATGATGCCCAAGGGAGGCTCGAAAAGAACAAAAGTCATGATTGTTGTCGAATAGAGTAATGTTTATCAACCATTTAATCCCATTTTCTGTCTGAAAGGAAGATTTAAGCAGTCATGGAGTGTAATAAGAACCGTGGATTATTCTTTCATTGAGTAGTTGGTAATTGAAGGAATATGTGTATAACATCGAGCTCAGACACTGCTGTTGTCTTCATTGCTTTGTCTGCCTTGTCCAAGACTTCCGTCAATGTCTACGCCTGCTTGTCTCTGTGCCTTGACCTCTTCTCTGGCCTCAGCCTGCTCAGCCTTCTTCCTAGCATGACATTAGTAACAGTACATCAACACCAGCTAAGGATATAAACTAACTTTTCAATATCAGAGGCATAGTCCTCAATCTTAATATCGTCCTTTCGCGGCCTATCCCTACTACTCGTTCCCTTCACTGCATCGGCGACCTTGCCTTCGGAGAGAGTAGCTAGTTGCTCTGCATTCTCATTGTCGTTTTGGAGAGGAGTTTCGGTCTGCTTGGAGACTTGACTTTCGACGCTGGCCATTTTTGAAGTATTTGTTGAAGGCTGATATATGCTGATTAAGAGGATTTTTTTTATTTTATTTGCTGATATATTGCTGAGAGAGATTTGCTATAAATGAAGTTGTTATGTTGAAAGTGTGTTTGAGGAATGACATCAGGCTGAGATCGGTTGATCTATGACGTATATCGACTTGCTATCAACGAGGAAGATCTTGGTGCATGAAGCATGTGCAGCATAGATTAATCATTTGGGCTTTATCTTTGTGACTTACATAAAGAATTTACACAAGTCTTTAAGTATATGCATGTGTTTCATTGATGGCAATAGTTGGTGTAAAGAGCTATGTACTATGTCGTTATGAGCTGTGCTGTAATCAGTAGCTATTAGTGGGAGTAAAGTGTGTGGATTTTGAGAATGCGCTGCAATGCTGAAACAGATCTTTTGAGACTTTGGGCAGTGTACATTATGTGCTACTGTTGGAGCACTTTTCTTGAGATTAAGAATCAATATCTTCACGATAACCATATGGCCCATTCTTAGAAGTGAGAAACCAGGTCACTTCTCCTTATACAGTATCGACATCACAAGTCCCTATATAAATATAGTCCGTGAACAAGGGAGTCAAACACAATCTATCAGATCAAGTTTTAAAAAAAAGGAATATTCCACCTTTATTAAGAATAACCCTTTCTCGCATACTAAAATCGATCTCTCAAGTACCGAAAAAAAAAAAAAAACCGAAAACCACAGGCGAACCAGGATGGTAAAATAGAAGAAACAACATAATCGATATCAGAACCCAAGCATGATATGACGATTAGCGCAAATCTCTCCTGTAGCTCTCGGCGACTTAAGATATTACAGGAGACAGAGGGCCAGGATCGCAAGTTGCCAGAGGAAACGGGTGCGCAGATAATGTGATTCCCAGCGAATGACTGACTGGTGGGTTGAAAAGAACAAGAACCGACGAATACCTCCCGATGCTTGAGCTTCGCAAAAGTGCAAAGACAGCATGGGAGAATAAGAGAAAGTACAGCCTGCGCACGCGCGAAACCCCCCAAAGCCACCCGCTACCAAAACACAAAATCTGCCTTCATATCTGTCGTCTCCCCCTTATGCTCCCTCCCCAGAACCTATCAATCCCCCGCTGACCATTTCTACCGTCGAGATAACAATGGAAGGGTCCGTGAATGACGTTCAGACGAATGGAAAGAGCCTTTGTTCCAGATGCCAAGGCGGTGAGGGAAAATGTCGTGATCTGCGGAAAAGAAAGGCAATCCAAGTGGTCATGATCTGGTCTATGCGCAGAAATGGAGTGTGAAGGAAAAAGCAAATATCGTGAGTGAACTCGTCCGATCGTGTCCCTGGCATGTTGTTCATTGTCCCGGCCGTACTCCATCATCCTGCTTCGCCAAGAGAAAGGAGAGCGTTAATGCATTTAGCAGCAGCTGTTGTTGGAGGACGATCCGACACCCTGGCCTTGACCGACTTGCACGCTGGGCTTGGTGTTGTTGGCTGTTGTGGTTCCCATGCGCTCCTTGATCTGGCGGGCCATGGTCAGGAAAGCCTGCTCGACATTGCTGGCGTTCTTGGCGGAAGTCTCGAGGAAGGGAATTCCCAGGCTGTCGGCGAATTCCTGTAAAATTGTGTCAGTCATTGTGTTGCTGTGGATGGCTGTCGCAGCCGAGGGAGATTTTTTTGGTGACAAGGGCATTTGGGCGTCCAGGCGCTTAGATGCATGTGATGGGAGACCCGCCAGGCTGCGACATTCAAAGGGCCAGAATAAAAAAAATGCTTACCTTGGCTACGCTGTACTCAACGACCTTCTTGTCTGACATATCGCTCTTGTTGCCGACCAGCAGCTTGTTGACACCCTCAGTGGCGTAACGGTCAATCTCCTGAAGCCATTGCTTGACGTTGTTGAATGAGTCCATGTCGGTAACATCGTAGACGACGCAGATGCCGTGAGCACCACGATAGTAGGAAGAGGTGATGGTTCGGAAACGCTCTTGACCGGCGGTATCCCACTTGAGGACAGGTTAGCATTTTGTCAAGTGACAAGAGCCTGCGCGATGGGTGCCACATACGATCTGGAGCTTGACGGTCTTGCCATCGAGCTCTATTGTTCGGATTTTCTGGCCAAGTGTTAGACAATATGCCAGGTAAGCGGAAAAGTCGGCTGAGGGTAACGCACGAAATCGACACCAATGGTAGAGATGTAGGACTCGGTGTAGGTGTCATCGGCGAATCGCAGGAGAAGACAAGACTTTCCAACACCGGAGTCTCCGATGAGGAGGAGCTTGAAGAGATAGTCGTATCTGGTTGGCGTTAGGTCAGAAAATTATCAAAGGATCGCATCTCGACAGCGGGAAGAAGAGGAAAGCGCATAAGAGAGTCGACGATGGCAGGGTGCAACTCTGGAGAAATAGTCAGCATGGGGCATAGTTCCATCAGGAGGTTATCGCAAAGGAGGCGGAGAGTGGCGTACTACTCGGGGTTCATGTTGGCGGTTGCTCTTTAGTTCGCAGTAGGACGGTGTCAAATGCGGAATGTAAAATGGGGAGACTGAAAAGACGGACTTGTCCAGGCGATGGAATGAGATGTTGCGGATGAGATGATGGGAGAGAAAGATTAAGTTGAGGATGGTTGCAGAGGCTCAAGTACGTCAGGGAAGAAACGTAACGCCAGGCAACGCCAGCACCGCCTAGAGAGGGAGAGAGGGAATGAGTGGATGGGGCAGCTGACAAGTGTAGATCACGTGATAGTATCAAAAGAACAAAGAGTCTGCCTGCTCAATGTGATACCGAATTAACGGGTAGAGGCATTGCATGTGCAGCAAATAACAAGTGAAATGAAACCAAGGGGTGAAAAACAACCAGGTTCATTCGTTGTTTTAATTTTCTTTACAAGGGTCATCTTGTGGATATTGCTTGTTTCTCATGCAAAAGACTCTAAGATATCACAGGGCGGTTTACCGATATAACACTATCGCTTGTGATAGGAGCCAACAAGTTGACGTACGTAGGACTGTCCCAAAACGGATCAACTTCCAACGTTTCAATAGCCAAAGAACAGCAATGCCTTCTCGTGCACATTTTGTGAAAACATACAAACATGGGAATGAAAATGCATCATTCTTTTATCCATCCGCCTGCTTTCCTCTCCGTTGGGTATGCAATAGACGGATAGGTATCCATTCATTCTTTAATCATGAGGCTTTGATGAGCACACTTTAGAGCTTGTGCCGTCATTCACACGATTCAAGTGACTTGGCATGTCACAAGTTAATACTATATCAACTTCACCGCCTTCTTCTTAGAGAATGAAAGACGGCATCTCTAGCAAACCATATGATCTTCAAGATATACCAGACAACGCCTTATCAGTGGACCCTTCCTCATTCAAGCCTCACTTCTCCCATTTTCTCCAGATTCCCATCATTTTCTTTCCCACTCAAAGATCCCGTCGCAGCGGACAAGACCCGCCCCGCCACATCCCGCTCCGCTATCAATTTGTGGCTGTGGAGTCATTATGCTCAACCAATCAAGCTCCCCATTTCCCAATCATGTCGCTTTCCTTACACTTTACTGCTGCTGGGTACTTCCGAGTCTACCCATTAAGCCATCGCAGAAAAAGTCCAAAAGTGGACATACCTTGAAGTTACTTACCATGGAACCAAGCCATCGACAACACCTCATTAACACCAACTCAACTTGATTCTGTATTATTCTGGAGCCTCCCTAGTCAAGTCAACTCGACTTCTTTTTATCAAGTCTCACTTTTAATCCATGAATCTCTCCATTCTGCTGCGGTGACCTCCCAATGGCCGCGCCCATCCGATCCAGTCTAAGCCGTTCTGGCCGAACCTCTGTTGCCTCTATTCGCAGTCTCTCTAATGCTCGCCCGGCAAAGGCCCAGGTTCAGCCCGTCACTGTTAGAGAACCTAACCATTCTCTCCCACCTTCAGATGCCACCATACTCGAGGCTTATCTAAGGCGAGGCGCCTTGTCGAGAACATATTTCGATGCGACAGGTGTGCGATGGGTTGGATCTGGTGATGACGGACCAAAGGACCCCAATAAGGCAAAGCTAGGCAAAAGTACGTCACCGAGAGCACTCATAGATCTTCAAGTAACACAATGCTTACATTACCCGTTATAGCTTTACGAATTCTACAAGAACGATTACCAACGCTTCTATTACATCCTCTTCCTCACGAAATTCTTGCGCCAAACATTGCTCTCCATCTCTTCCCATCGACACATCCTCATCTACCGACAGTCTCCGGCCGTGTCGCATATAATGCCGCCCTCTGGACCTCACCACTAGCATGGAACCGTGTCCCCATTCTCGGCAATGTCTGTATCGAGGTCCTCGCGGAGCGCATGACAACCGAGCCCCTCACATTCTTGCCCCGCCGTGCTGGGGCGATACCCGAGCAGCTCGTTGTCCGCTGGTGCGAAAAGCGAAAAGGCTCGGACAGTTCTTCTGATAAAGGAGTCATTGCACGCTCTTTACCGTTTGGCCGGGGAGTTGATCCAGACAAGGCCTTCACAGGATTGTTTGTCTTCGATTTCGATGCAGAGGGACGAATTCTAAGCCACACTATCGAACAGGCGCAAGCTGGCGGTGATTGGGAAGCTGGTGTTGGCGCAAAGGTTGTCGGTCTGACTGACTGGCTTCTTGGAGGTTTTAAGAACCCCGGCACTCCAATACCAATGTTTGAGCGAGTGCGAAGACGACGATCCATCTAAACCGTTGCTGCGGGGATGGACAACCCTAAAGGGCGTGTTCTTATAGAAAACGAGAGCGGTTTACAAAGGGTTATGGCATCATGAGAGGCGTTTCCGGTTGCATCTTGATCATCGCCAGCTACTTATGGCTGGTTTGGGCCGTGGGGTCTTTAACCAGAAGACAGTGTACAACAATGAGCCACAAGACTCCGCACACATTCAGATTTTGTATAGCATTGTAAATTAGCCATTAAAGCTCATTTTTAAGCAATCCGTGGTTTCAACACAGAGTGGTTGAGTGTCTGACGACGTGAGTTCGATAGCAGTTAAATTAACTCCACTGACAGACTCATACTTGTCTGTACATCGAGTTACACATGAAAGAAAATTGTGGCCGGGAATCCTAGAATTCAAACAAGCGATTCAGCGACTATTGGAGATACTGGAAAGCCTAATGTAAGCAGATTCACACAAGCAGGTTATATGTTGTACCATGATCGAACAGCCATAAGAGCACTTCCTGAGTGCTTGTAGGTGATTTAAAAAAGCACAAACTATCCAATTGCAGTAGGCATTTTATGTAGCGTCGTGAAGTTCATGCATTCATTCGCGCTATCTACCTCTAACCTACTGTATCGAGGCTTTTAATTCCAGAAGAGCCAGTTCAATCTCCGAGCCGACTTCTTCCCGATGGTATATGGGCATTTCACAATATTCTGCCCAAGTTACCATCAGCCAGAGCACTTCAAAGCACCCGGCAACCTAAGCCTACTTCCAGGCCCTGTAATTTTCAGATAAATACCAATATCCAAACGTCTTCTAAAGCACGATCTCGCCAATGTTCTCCCCTTCGAATCCCTGCTTCGCAAGCTTCTTTACTCGAGCCTTCTCCCTCGCTTTATCTACGGCCTTCTTCTCTTCTGCGAGCTTCTTCACAACATCCAGCTCGCCAAGTTCAAAGCCAGGAGGCGGGTCGTCGTCCCTGTCGAGGTCGATTTCACCAAGGAGGAGTACGTTTTCACCTCGGACAAGGAATATGCCGTGATTTATATCGGCGTATAGACCCGTTGGTCCATCGCTACCTGCTGAGTCGGGAGAGGGCGCAAAGATGCGTTCGACGGTAGATTGGAGGACAAGATTTGCTGATTCAGGTCAGAAAGGGATATCTCCCTGAAGTATCATTTCCTTAAAACCCACCGAATTGATCCCAGCTTCTTAGCACGCCGATGAGTTTTCTCCCATCGCGCAAAGCGACCATGAGCTTCTCTGCAATTTTACAGTCGTCAGCACACGATCCTTCCTTCTCCCTGCTTTTCTTCGAGCCCAGCCGTTCTCATGAACTGGAAACAGGAATGAACTGGTACCATGGCAGAGTCGTACTGTCTGTGAGATCCAGGAGCTGCGCTGCAGTGGTGAACATTTGCGGCGGCAACTGGGGAAGCGCTTGCGGCGCACCGCGGCCCTGTGGAGGGGCATCGGCGATTGATAGATTCTCCATGATATCGTGATGGATGATGAGGTTTTGTGGTGGTTGGTAGGGTCTTTTATGGTTTCAAAAGTCTATAAATCCATGGAGAGTTCTTTTATAGGCTCATGACATGAACATTGCGAGGAATAGGTTACGGCGATCGAATAAAGGGCAATTGCTCTAGGTCGTTGATGCTTTGACGTTGATCTGAGGTCTTGCGGATCCCAGTACGGCAAAACAGCGCTATAACGATAGGGAGTCTGTAGCTGCATATCGCTATAAAAAGCAGTATTCAACAAAGCACCTCTTCAATTTTCTACCTCGAGTGCGGGGCATTTTTTAGAGACAGATGGAGGGGCATTGTCATCTTGGCGGGGCAGAAAGTCAAAAGTCAGGGAACAAGCAAGAAATAAGCATCCATGGCAAGGCCAAGGCCGCAGTCTCCTAGTGGTCGGAGCTGCAGCAGTGACTTGCTTGTGCGTCATTATGTGCCATTCGGCAAAGGGTTCTTTTTTTTTATGTCTCATTATTTGGGGATCTTCTCACACTCACTCTCACTGGCATCAACAAAGCAACCCCAGCTTCATGTTGTTTAGATGCGCTCAAGTGAGGGAATTCGCCAAGTCTATTCAACTCCACCATGGCCAGGCGAGTTACTAAGATTTCGTCCCTCTCTAGCGGGTGGACTTGTGCGCATAGGTATTTGCCTTCCCGTTGTGACGGTCTTCGGGCTAGACCCCGATAAAAAATAAAAAAAGTAAGAATCCGAGGGCAGCCAACCTTTTGTGATGCTTTTCCGGTCCTATCCATGAATTGCAATAAGATAACCCTCTGATCCCGATGCTTGCACCTTTATATGCCGCTCAAGTATCCCGCCCGTCCGAAAATCTTAGATGTAAAAAACGATACTCTATCATATTCCAGCCTAAACGCCTTTGGATGGATGCACATTGTAGTCTCTGTATAGAGAACTGAAAAGAGTAGGAAGAAAAGTGCATCGTAACATAGCCCACATTAGGTTTCCGAGACGAGCACGTGTCGTTCCTCTCATGACAAGGAAATGAAAAGAACTTGGTGGAAGTGACGGTGTATCACAGTCCACTCATCAGCCAGGAGACAAACCCATGTCGTCACAACTGAATAAGACCGTGTAAAGATGGAAATTGGTCACTTCCAAGGCCAGGGAAGGGCACGAGAGGAAGCCTCGTGAGGCTATAGACGATTCAAAGTGGACCGTTGCAAGGCCTCCTGGAGCTCTGGTCTTGTTGACAACGCCTCCCATGCCTGGGTAAACGTGAACCATTGGCGTTCTCGCTTGTGGGATTCGGGCCAATCCTCGTACTCGCTGGTTACTGTTCCCTCGAAAAAGTGGTATCTTGACCGATCTTTTGACGATTTAGGCGCACGCTTCTCATCGATGTCGCCAAGATCGTATGTGATTTGAACACTAATGCCAGCTTCTTCCCAGGCCTCTCGTTCAGCAGCTTCCTGGCAAGTCTCGTCAGACTCCCAGCCGCCCTTGGGCAGTACCCAGCCTTTGCGCCGGGTAGACTGAATTAACAGTACATATTTTTGATCGGCAGTGAGAGGTACGATGCCAGCGACGAGACGTTCACCCTTTGTGTTGTAACCTACAAGAAAAAGAAGATGTCAGTGGGGAAATCTTGAGGATATCGATTGAGAATGTCGGAGGTCAAGAAGTTGTCAAATTGTTGCCCAGATGAGTGTCAAAAATCATGGTTGGGCTCATCACACCACAAAAATGGCAACGAGGGTGTAAAAGGCACCAAGACAAAAGCTTCATGAAAGGCCAAGCACATCAAGTGCGCCGAGCAGAATACTTTGAAACTAGAAAATATTGTATTGCGCATCAGGTAAAGACTCACGTTGCTTGCTTCTACCCACTCGTGACTCCATCGAACGGCCACCGCCCGAGTCACCAGAGGCAGAACTTGACATCTTAGTGGTAAGTCGGGGCGGCGAGTGACGGGAATTGGGAGGAATATCGGGGGATTTGGTCGGACGACAACAAAAAACAGTGATGTTCGAAGATATCGAAAAGCGATGATGCGGGCAAGAAAGCTTCAGGTTCCTCGGAGGTAGCGGAGTAGAACGGATGTTTACCCCTGGGTCGAGAAAGAGAGAACCTGCGACGGGCGTGCGGGTGGCTTTCAAAGAGCCTTGAGAGGCATCATTGTCGAACAGTGAGTAGTTGGTAAAAGTCTGGTGATGAAGCGAGGCAGAAATCAAGAAAAGAAGTGGCCGGGGCCTGCGCCAGAAGGTGCTGGTGCTTGGTTTTTGGTCGGGGAGAGCCCAGACGCTCCAAAGAGCTGGGCTGGCGATGTGATATAAACTGCGAGATGATGGAGGTGTGGGCGCGCACGCGCAAAACGTCCCAAGTTTAGCTCGAAGGGGCAGCGGGCGACTCGGCGGATCTCTCTGTCTGTGAGCGGAACCCGCAGAGTGAGTAGGTACGTACTGTAGCACTGTACGTAGGTACAGACTGCAGCGAAGAGGGTTTGGTTTGGGGGGCGTGTAGGTACCGGAAGCACTGGGCGCTCGGCGGACAAGCCTTCAAGTAGGCTAGTGACAGGAGACAGGGACTGGACGCGGAGGGAAAAGTTGGATCCTCGCCTGCCTAGGATGGAGTATGCGTAGCGTGTCAGAGGTACTGTACAGTACTGTGATGTAGTGCTTGCAGTGGGCTGTAGGCATAGACTTGCCCGGCGAAACGGTACGGCAGCCCAGCAGCTTTCGCTTCCGTAGGTGAATGGATGGCGGGCGGTGGCACAGTGAGTCGCTGGAGCGTGGAGTGTGGAACTGAGGGCTTTCGCTGGGTCAACCGATGCGAGCCAAACTTTGATTAGAAATGGGGATAATATGTCAGAACGTGAGAGGTTCCCCTGTTTTAGTTGCCGCGGCGTTTACTAAAGTAACTACGCTGGCTGACTGATAACGTAGTTGGCCGTGACGTTGATAGTCGAAGAGGAATAGGCTTGGTTTGAGTGATGGAAAGTCCCACGCCAATGTCTTTGAAGCTAAGGCTGAGATGCAAAAGCTTTCGATTCGTAGAGAGACGGGATCGATCGGTGACAAAGTTATTGACAGGGCACTAAACTGTCAAATTATGGTAAGAAAGTGTTATTTCATGCATCCATGCTAGCCAGCCGCTTATTAGATGTAGATACCTGGATAAGATTCTGCTGGGCTGAAGTTGAACCGTGCAGGGTAGGTGCTTCTCGGTGATGTTGAGTACCATACAGAGTTGAGGCCGAAGTTTGGTGCAACGAATACCAAGCAATATTCAAAGCTTGTCAAGAAGAGACCGTGGCTTGGATAAGTTCAAAGTCTAAAGGTTGAAAGATTGAATCCAAGAATCAGACCGACGAGTAAGGAAGGTAAGAACTTGTTAACATGCAATGGGAGGTACAAAGGTGAGATGAGTTGCCGTATAACTAATTTTAAAACCACCTCATTCCTTGCGCCATCCATCTAACAAAGAAAATCAGACTCTTGCAACAACAGGGCTTGCTGGTTTTATACTTGAGATCATCTCGATAGGCTGATGGTGCATGGATGACCAGATTAACCTAGCACGAGTCTAAAAAGCTTCTTCTGAGCTGAGAATTCGACTGCAATAATGATGCAGGGTTAGCTGGTGGCATTACAACCTACATTCTCAGAGAGGGAATGGGTGTGGGAGATTGCTAAGTGTGCATGACGGAATGCGGAATCTATTGTGGGAAGAGGTCTGTCTCCTTTCTTCCCATAATTCGATTCTTATGGTAGGTAATGCTACGCCCCTGGCTTGCTTCTCCCAGCAAAGCCCTGGGTTTTTTGAACCTTGGGAACCGAGATGCAGGATAATTATGTTTGGCAGTGCTTGGGGAGATCTTACCTCCGATAACAATAGGAGATTGCAAACCCAAGAGAGCAGTTATCTCCCTATTAGAAAGACCAAACAAAATATACATAGTCTATTAACCTGTGCCCCATCCTGTCCCGCACAAGCAAGTCCACGGTTCAGAATGGATAAATACTCTACAGTAGTGAGTGATGCACTATCTTATTAATCATGGCCATAGCCGACCATATGCTTTGTGGTGCCACTAGTTTGTCAAAAAGTTCTTTACAGCATCCATGAATGGTATGTGCAGAATTATCCAAAATCTTGAAAGTAAACAAAAGTTTCAAAAGCTTAGACCGGCGAAATACAGGGCTGTCTATCGACTGGGAAAGAAGAAGACCCCGAGTATTTTTTTAACGTTTAGTAGAAGATAACCAATAGAGGATCATCACAACTCCTTCAATGTAACAATCTACATTTGTGGTAAAAGAATGAGCCTCAGAAAAGAGGCACTGTTTTATTACACACCCACCAGTCAGTCAGTAGCGACTTTTGAAAGCGGTCTCGAGTCGGCATGTCAGCACGCGGACGCAGGTCTTCTTTTCTCAGCGTGGGGTCATCCATGTCATTGGGGGACGGAGCTGCAGCTTCAGGATCGCAAAGACTTCAACTTGACCTCTTCTCAATTCACATGTTAACAATGATAGGTTCATCGTCGTCCACGGACAGCTCCTACGCTGTAACACATTAACCCTGACGTACGATGCATGGAAGCAGCAGCAGTAGTAGCACGAGAGGGGATGTGAGGGGGAGGGGTAGAATGCGCTTGTACAAGCAAAGCAGCAAGCATTGGATCCATCCTACGGATGGAGACTGGAGTAGGTATCGTGAAAGCGAGGCGAGAGCCCTTGATGTTCACTGTTAGAGTGCTAGTGGCCGAAGGGTACATAATCCTTGACAATGATTATCATTGGAAGCCAGACTGTAATATTCTTCACTATCAGTTCAGTCAGTCACAACAAACTCAAGCTGCAGTTAAAAGATAGAACAGACGTCATGTCGGTTAAGCCTCTGCCAACTTGAATGTTACAATGCATATCTAGCTCGTCTATTTTAACGCCGGACTCCGTTCCCTCAACAATACTTACCAACCCTACAAGCAAGCTTTTGCTTTTCGATGCTGGCAAAAACCGTAGCGTCTCTAGCTCGGCAAGCCTCCATCCACAACCAGTTTCTGGAGACGAGACCGAGAAAAGGCCCGCAAGTCGGGTGATAAAAAAGATTGGTTCCGTGATTCTCTCGAGACGAGTCCAAAAACTGTCAAAAAATCTGCAGAGCAATGGAGCAAATACAGCGCAAAGATGCAACACACTAATTTCGTATCGTTGCTTGGAACCAACGGTTTGAGGCTAGGCCTGTAGGTCTTTCTTTTCGTTTCACCTCATTCGTTGCACAGCAACTCTTTGGCTGCAGCATGCAAGGAATAATAGAATGTACTGTACCTGTAGAGAGGCTAGTCATCAAAGTGAAGGGATTAGCCACCATAACCCAAGGCGATCGATTCCTCCAATCCTGTCTCGTTATTTATGCCGTGAAGAGACAGGTACTTTTTTTTTTTTTTTTTTTTTTTTTTTTTTTTATCAGCATGAAATGAGATGACAGACATGTAAGAGGGTTGGTGACACAGACTCAGCCTTGTATCGAATCTGGTTCCGTGGGTGTTGAAGTGAATGCTGGAGAGGTCGGAAGTCTTCCTACTGGATACGAACGGGGCTTGGAACTTGTTGTGTTGTTCTGGGCAGTTTTCGAGGGCAAATATGAATATTTGCAGCCCGTTTTAGCAACAAGATTGGCTTTAAGCATAATGCACATACATCAATATACAACAGAACACCGCAATCTCAGATCTTTGTTTGCACAAAATGATTGCATGTGAAATTTCGATTGCTGACAACAATTCAGCTAACAAATGTCTCTTTCAATTAAAGATTGTCCTCAATGGATGGATGCCTGAATAATCGTAGGTGAGCAGCCCTATTTTGGATGGCCAGAATAGCACCCCGCCATTAGAATGGAAGCTGCAGCTTCCAGTGGTTGTTGCCTTGCTTGGAGCTTGCCTACCTTGGCGGGAGCTGAGCAATGGTTGATCTCATCATTCCTCCTCAACTTTCTCTATCTTTTCCAACTCACCATAAAACCCAACGTCTCCCACACCTCGTCTTTCAATTTGTTCGCTTGACATTCTTTATACCAATCTTATTTGGGGCAACATACCAGCCAGGAGTAGTTTCTGAACGATATCGGAACCTTGCCGTGGAGTCTACATTTCACCGGCAGTCGCTTCGAAACCGTTACTCAACTACTGTATGGTCTGTTGTATAGGTGTTACACTCGTCAGTTTCTGTGTCTTTGAACCCTTGTTCAACTACGCTAGCGCTTGGTCGCCTAAAGTTAGATCGAAGCAGCTCGATTTTGTGTCAATTCTGTTGCACATGCGCGCACACGATCACATCCCGCACTCTCAGCGCCAATCCCTGAATATCATCCGCAGCCAGCGTCTCGTCATCATCATTCGTGTGCACCCAAGAAAATACCAACTGGGTTAATCGTCTATTCACCAACCGCAGACACAACATCCCACGCTCACGCATTGAGAGGGGAATCAGCAGGCACGCGATCGCATCTTCGTCACCCGTTGAACCTCCCTCAACAAACTCACACGCCCCCTCCATTCTCCATCCCCAAGTCTCGGGAGTCTGCCCCTCTCTCCGTTCGTCCCGCACGAGAGACGTTCGGCACCTAGCTGGAAAATATAGGCTTACCTCACGCAACGACTTACCCGTCTTGGATAGCATTACTCGTGCCTCGTGGGTAATTTAAACTGCTCGTTGTGGCCCGTGAGAAAGGCCTGGCGCCCCTCATCCGCCGTACACCACCGTTGTCCTTCCGTCTCTGGCAATACATCATCAGAGCATCTCACCTATTACCAACAGCTCTTTGAGCAACACTACTCCAATTGTGCAGCAGGTTCAAGGTTCACAATGGAACCCAGCGACAGGTGCATCCTTGAATATGCGTTGGTGCAATACGAATTTATAACCCCAATGGGTGAGTGCTTATTCCCACGTTCTACTCCAACCGATCAGCCCCGTGGTCTAATGCCGGCCTGTCGTTGGTTGCCGGCGCCTGCGCTTAAGCTCCGTCACGGCCGGTCCCCGTGGCGCCCCCGTTTTCCCCGTCCGGGACAAGTTCGTTCCATATTCATATCCATTTCCACTTCACCCTTCACACTTACATGGAGCACAAGTGCATCCACATCCACGTCAATATCAGTCCCAATTTAACCTGGAGACGGCTTCCACTTTGGTCAATGACACACAGTTGATCATAGTCTCATGTTCCACGGTTCCGCAATCTTTATGGTCGTGCGTCAAGGATCAATGCCACTATCAAATCAATAGCACTCCCTAGCTTACGTTTGCTCACAAGTGTGTGTATACACCCTGACTTCAACAATTTTATTTCTGCCTTTCCAAGTAGGCATACTATTGGTTTGTTTCTCTGTTGTATTCACAAAGTTGTGCTTCAAGATCATCCCTTTGGTATTAGGACTGTCAAAACCATTCCTGGCCTGAATGTTTCTTAACTCTGTTTCGTTGGTCATCGTATAATGCACCAATAAAGGCCCAAACCATAGGCGACGACATGTTATCGTCATATGATAAGATACAACCACGAAGCTTCAGGGCTCATTCCTATGCTATACCATGCATCGTCATTTTGGACACTTTGACCTCTGCTTTACATGACTTGTCTTTCTACTCCCCCACGCATGATCTCTGTTCGTTGACATCTCAAAAAACACTACCGACCTCATCATTTACCCCCACGCAATTGCCGTTCGTGCCTTTCTCTTTACCGAATGCTGACTGATGTCTAGGATACTTCAAATCAACAAGATGTGGTTACTGTGGAAAACCTGGCAAGAGTCAGTCGAAACGTGAATTCAGCCCCTCCCCCTCCACCACCTTTAGCCACCCCAAGATTCACATTCACCTACGTCACGAGACACTTGTGATTATGTGGCCGTGTCATGGATGATTGTCTCTTAAATTCAGAGCCATCATTTCGTACAAGTCCTTCAGTCACATGGTCTCTTGAACGCAAGGCTAACTAGTACGTGGGGTAATAGGTTACGCTTACCATGCGACGGCATCTTGTTTGAGTCCTGCATTTTACCAAACTCTCCTTGACAGATATTGGAGACGCTCAGGTACTCTTCTGTACCGGCCTGATCAACGTCGGTCATGCTGCCCACACTACACTATTCGTCTTGATTCTAGTCAGTTCAAGCCATCCAGAGATCAGCGACAGACTGTCAATCGTTTCAACAAATATGTCATGGGAGAGGCTTACATGAAAGAGGCGGCTCGTCTATATCCAAAGTCGCGTGATGAGGCCAAGAAACGGGATAACCATTTCGATCTGGTCGAACGAATTCATGAGGCTGAGGAGGCTAACCTGAAGAACCCTCCCGAGGCTGCCCATAAACTTGTCGTGACTTTAGAGCATGACGATTGCACGGATGAGAAGTTTGCCATTTACAAGAACTATCAGTCAGTGGTTCACAAGGAGTCTCCAGATGAAATCACCAAGAGCGGATTTAGACGCTTCCTTTGTGACTCACCTTTGAGAAGAGAGACAATGGTAACACCTGATGGGCGCAGACGGCGTCTGGGCTCTTATCACCAATGTTACAGGCTAGATGGCAAGCTGGTTGCTATTGGAGTACTTGACCTGTTGCCCGAGTGCGTAAGCTCAGTATACTTTCTTTATCATGAAAGTATACACCAGCACGCGCCAGGGAAGCTTGGTGCACTGTATGAGATTGCTTTATCCATTGAAGAGGGCTATGACTGGTGGTATCCAGGCTTCTATATACACAGTTGCCCCAAGATGTGGTACAAGATTGATTACTCACCTCAGTATGTGCTCGACCCAGTCTCATTGAAGTGGGACCCATTGGATCGGACTGTGCTGGATCTTCTCGACAAGAAGCCGTTCGTGAGCCTTTCTCTTGAGAAGGAACGGGCCTCTCGTGGCGATGAACACAGTTGTTCAGCTTCTGGCGAAGATGTCAATATGAGCGACAAAGTTGAAGACAAAGCTGAAGACAAAGCTGAAGACAAAGCATCCCACTCAACATCAGAAGAAGGTGATGATAATAACTGGCTGTTTGCTACTGGGATGCCTGGCATTCCTCCGATATCCACGGTAGCTGGTTGGAATATGGATCATATTTGTTTGAAAATTGCCGAGAGAGCCCCAATGTACCAAACATCAAATCTTGTCGGCTGGTATGAAGGAGGTATCGAGGAATACTCGGGACCAAGAGCTGGTATTGCTGAGCTCATCGCAGCAATTGGCCCTGACTTGATGGACCGGATCTGTCTGGACTTTTCTGAGAGACAATAGACGAAGGTTCAACCATTGGGATGAGAATAGGCACTTTTAGTGTCAAGAATCGGTGTCTATGCATACCTCGCAAGCCCCAAGTCTTGAGACTCAGCACAGAACTCGACACATGTCACCATTCAGCATACTTTTAACGAATCACGAGACAATACATCAATGAAGAGAATATACCATGTACATATTTTGAAGAAATACCAGGTGTCTCTGAATATCCTAATGCTTAAGCTGTTTGTAGTGTAACTAGATGGACATCGTTGATTGGTGGTAGAGCTATGCTTCTCAAGCTGCTTTCACCCCGCAATCTCCAACCTCAGCCAGCCCACCACACTTTTTTGCCTTATCTTATCACTCACCTCGGTGAAGGACCAACCTTTTCTTTCAACACCAAAATTCAGCGTCGTTGCCGCTTCGCGTCTCATCTTTCACCTCAAGCGACTAAGCTCGTTATTCTTCTTACTGATTTCAGAGCTTCGTATTACAAACTTCGACACCGGTTATTCGCCTGTCTGTCATCAACATGGCGTCCCAGATAAATCTCTTCTCGCCAGCTGAGCTTGCCTATCTACACCAATCGCTCTCTTTACATCCTCCAATCCGCCCTGATGGTCGAAGCCCGACACAGTTCCGTCCCTTGACAGCAGAAACGGGCGTTCTTCCTGGCACAAACGGCAGCGCGCGGGTACATTTCGCAGATGGCACTGAAGCCATTGTAGGAGTCAAGGCTGAGATTGGGAAGACTGGAGGAAGCGAGGAGCAGCAGGATGAAGAAGACCGAACGAGGGGTGACTGGCTTGAATTGGCAGTGGAGATTCCAGGACAGAGAGATGATGAAGCTTCGACAATATTTCTGGCGGAAATGTTGAGAGAGGCGCTGTTGGCGGATAATGAGTTTGCCAAGAAGTTGAGAATCAACAGGCGGTTTCACTGGCGATTATATCTCGACGTATGTGGTCTCATGATATGGAAAACAGGCATAATGCTAACTGTTACAGGTTCTTCTAATATCTCCTCCTCTATCATATCCCCTCCCGCTACTATCACTCACAACGCATCTTGCTCTTCTGGCAACGCGCCTGCCCCGCCTCAAGTCTGAAGGCGACGAGGATCCTATGTTTGACGACGATTGGGAGGCGTCGACATTCTTGTACCCTCGTGAAGGTGCTGATGCAGCGGGCTCACGACCACCCATCACACTTCTCGTTGTTGCGATAGGCGACAACACCATTTTCGACCCCGCAAAGGAGGAACTTGCTGTCGCTGAGACTGCGCTGGCCGTATCTGTGGCAGAGGTCCGTCGAGTCGCAACTGAGGGCGACATGGAAGTTGACAAGAAGAGCCGGGAGCTCAAGCTATTGTCGATTCGAACTATTGATCCGCCATCGAGACTCACACCACCTGGAGTACCGCATACGGCGAATGGAACTGCACGGAAGGGAGAGGCGCAAACAACTGAGGGCGTGTGGAAGGCGCCACTAGGTGGAACCAAGTTTGGAGTAATGGACAGTATAATACAAGCTGTACTCGAGAAGGGTGGAGTTGCAGATGAAGTTTTGGAAGGCTTGGAGGGTGTTGAGCTCACATGAGACTATATATGAGTTGAATATGGGTGTGATGGAAACTACAAAGCCTCACGGGGCTGAATATTCATGTAATCGTACATCGTATGATCCCTGGGCATGGAGATCGTTATGCTACAGCTATATCATACATGCAGGTTTTTGCATCTTTGTTTTTTACATAGCATCTTAAAAGACACCGAACCACTTCTTCTTGGGCTCTTCAACCTTCTCTGGAACCTCGGTCTTTTGCACGGGCTCCTCCTCCACAGCTGCTGGCTCAGGCTTGGGGTCCTCTTCACCCTTGCCAAATACGACAGTCACGGGGTCCTTTGTCTCGATTCCGTGCATCTTCATGAAAAGTCGGCGTTTGGCAACATCGTCGAGGTGGTTGGTACGGTGTTCCTTTGCTTTCTCGGCCTTGTCCTTCTCGTGCAGGATAATGACGTTCTTCCAGGCGACGAAGAAGTGGATGGGGTGTGTCCAGAGGTCTGAGATGGGAGGCACAAGCTCCTTGTACGGAGAGTTGTAGGCGTAGTTCATGAAGAATGTGAAAATACCAAGGGCGAAGAGAGTTCCCTGGTGGAGGTTAGTTTACTGCATGCATTGATAGCAATTGAACAGCTTAAGCTGTATGATGGACGTACCATGGTGATAAAAGTATGCAACAGCCTACTGTGCCAGAAAAAGTGCTCCCACGTCCCCTCGGGAGCCATCATACCCGGATAGTGCTTCTTGTTCTGAGCAGCAACCTCGGAAGCGGTGAGCTCAGGACCATAATGCTTGGGCACATGGTTCTTCTTGAGACGGGAACCATGAGAAGGAGGATTGAAGCGAGCGGGCTTCTCGAGAACAATAGGTTTTCCCTTTGACGACGAAGAGGCGAAGCGAATTCGGATACTGTTTTGCGAGAGTGGAATGCTAATACCACGCCAGAGAGGGCCCTGAAGAGGGAGAAGAAAGCGGGGGATGATGGCGCGGGATGCCATTACCGGTATATACAGCAGATTAATAAGTATGTACCTAAAGTTCCTCCTCTTGGAAGCCTTGGAGCTTTGTTGTGGTGGTGGTTTCGTGATGCCCTCACGTTTGCCCAAACTAGAAGAATCTTTTTTCCGGAGCCGTTGAGGAAAGAAACCAGGTCCCGGAACGGAGGTCCCACTCCGCCTTTGAGCCGGGTTGACTCTAAGCTGTTATGGGGTTAGCGTGAAGTTAGCACTGGGAAAAGCAGGTCTTGACCCGGTCACAAGATTCCAGTGACTGAGGAATCAATTTTTTTTCATCATGAGGGTGAAAGAGCCTGAGGATGACATGACGACCCCGGAATAAAGGGCATCGCCGATTGTGGACCCGCTTTGGCTGCTATGTCCCGACTTTACCCGGGACCATATTCACGGCCAACAGAAGCTGAACAGGGGGGAGAATGTCGGCTTACTTACTCTTGGTCTGTGATTGGTTCAGAGGTTCAGAGAGCAAACAGCCACCTGTGGCGCTTCAAGAGAATTGAGCGATCCGGTGTGGTCCTAACCCAGTCGTGTCATGCTGTCATAAAGTTTTATTTTCTTGCTTCGGATCTTTTTCTTCCTCTCCCTCCCTCTCTTCTTTTTTTCCCACATCCACACTCTCAATCTTCAATCGACTTCTTGCTCACGTCTTTGGCTAACGCCTCTTGTTGATTTTACTACCACCTTTTAACTCTTTAATCACAACCCACATTCACAATGGCTGGCGGTAAGTTTATTCTCACAGCGTCTTGGTTTGGTTTGCGCCGATGGTAGCGCAAGGCTTCGAGAGAGCAATTGAGGAGATCGAAACGGAGACGCTTGTCGCTGAGGATATCACGACTTTAAATTCGAGTGTCGAGGGAACTTAGGTCTTTGACAATGGCAAAGAGTAAGGCTTTGGTCACCAGCTGAGGTTGGCCGGCTGACCCTGTTGCCTGCGTCATTTACCCAGAACCGGTTTTCCCATGATGATCACAAAGTGTTCAACAAGACTCACCAACAACTCATGCCACGCCTCTAAACACCAAAGCGACTCTTCTTTCGTCCTCTTAAACTCACGAACCTTGTCTCCTCAGCCTCACCAAGCCAAACTCACTCAATCGAACTCATCCACTAACTCACAACCCCCCAGGCGATATCAAGAAGGGTGCCAACCTCTTCAAGACCCGATGTGCTCAGTGCCACACCGTTGAGAAGGACGGCGGCAACAAGATCGGCCCTGCCCTGCACGGTCTCTGGGGCCGCAAGACTGGTTCCGTCGAGGGCTACGCCTACACCGATGCCAACAAGCAGAAGGGCATTGAGTGGACCGACGACACTCTCTTCGAGTACCTCGAGAACCCCAAGAAGTACATCCCCGGTACCAAGATGGCCTTTGGTGGCCTGAAGAAGCCCAAGGACCGCAACGACCTTATTGCGTAAGTTTTACCGCCCTGGGCTGCTGCTGCTGTCAGCTTTGGGCATTGTACCGCCAATTAATTCTCCATGAGGGTTACAGTGGTGCAATGATTCCAAACTGCCACGCTCTCAATCCCCACTGCACTCAGGCATTTACTAACAACTCTTTTACAGCTACCTCAAGGACGCTACTAAATAAGCGACTATAGACATAGATCGCGTGTAATGTTACGACTTTCGATAGATGGGGACCGCCCAAGGGGCGTTTGTACTATAGACTCTACACAGCACTTGTTAAGACATGCCACGTGCTCGTATCCTATTCCCATCTCTCCTCTTATGCGACTTTCGTCCGATACAACACAACTTTTCTTGATGAAAAAAAAAAAGAAAGCCCGGCGTTGGTAGAGGCGGAACCGGAATGACATGAGAATTAAAATAAAAATGTGTCCCGCTTCTTTTCACATCCAGAGCTTGTAATTTTTTGTTACGATAGAGATATTAAGGTTTTCAATTCTCACCTCTTTTGACTTCATTTGGGTTTCATAATTTATGCATTTGGAATCAATGTGAACGTCATTTTTACCATGATACGATCTCACGAACCAATCTGCACTCTGTGAAATCCGATTACATCTCCCTCCCCTAATTATTCCTTCGATAGCCGAGGGCTCCCGTAAAGTAAACAGGGTCATCCGCGCAAGCCGGTTCTTTTACATGAGTATTTTTTTTTTTTTAGATAATTTTTTTTTTTCCAACATGACTGTGTGATTGCCGAGCTATTTCCGTGCGTCTCCGTTGCTCCGGCGGCGTATGCGGGACCTGCGGCGATCGGCAGGCGGTGTGGTTGTACTTTTAGACCTGTCTTGTATTTTTTGGAGATTTTGGTGTTTTTTTACCCCTGACATAAAGTGAGGTTTCATTGACAGGTTTTGGGGAAGTTGAGCCACGGTGGCTTAGGGAGGGTTGGGGTTCGGTGTGACGTATGAATATGAGGTGAAGAGGGATACTGGTGATGTTGCAATGGGTTTAGATGATAATTGCTAACTTCATAATGACTTTATTATAGGTTTATTAATAATTTAGAGAAAGGCATCAACTTCATCATAAGAATAGGCAATAATTTCTAAAACTCATTATCTGTTAGCTAGAGATATAGAGCGTTCAAGTATGAATTTAGACATAATCTTAGATGAGATGCTCTAAATCTAAGGATCATACTCTAATATCATCATATAATGAATGATCTAAGACTTCCCTAACTTGGCCTCGAGCTTCCGGTATGTCTCGGGGTTTGTTACACTTCTATAACTCGTAGAGAGGGCATACTCCCAGTCGGCTTCATCGATTTCACCCTCGGCCTTAGTCCCCTGGAAGTGCCGTTTCAGGGAACTTTCGGCAGCCTTTACATGCAATCCCCCTAAATCAGCACCACTAAAGTCGGTACAGCGGGTATCTCGAGCAACAGCTTCGAGGCGTTCGAATTCCTCGGGTTTTGCGTCGGGGTGATTTGTGCGGTAGATAGCCCGTAGGATATCGACTCGCTCGTCAGGAGTTGGAAGGTCGATGAAGAGTCGCACATTGAGACGACCGGGTCGGAGCATAGCGGGATCGATCATATCAGGTCGATTGGTGGTGCCAATGACATATACGCCTGTGCGGTCTTGCACACCATCGAGCTCGGTGAGGAGGGCGTTGACAACACGAGTTCCTGCTTCAGTGGAAGCATTGTCACGCTTGGGGACGAGAGAATCCATCTCATCAAAGAAAAGGATGCAAGGTGTCGAGGAGCGTGCACGGTTGAATAGCTCGCGTACAGCGCGCTCTGATTCACCAACATACTTATTGAGGAGCTCCGGTCCGTTGATGAGAATGAAGCTGGCTTGTGCCTCGTTGGCAACAGCTTGGGCGACGAGGGTTTTACCGCAGCCTGGAGGACCCCAAAGAAGGCAGCCAGCAGGGCGACTAAGACCGGCACGACGGTAAAGCTCGGGGTCCTTGATGGGGCCAATAATTGACATATTGAGCTGGTCTCGAGCAGCTTGGAGAGCACCGACTTGGTCCCAAGAGATATTTGGAATAACGGTAAAGCCTTCTTTTCGTAGCAAGGGGGTGAAGTCTTTGATAGCCTTTTTGAAGTCTTCTTGATCCAAGGGCGTATTAGGATGCTCGGGAAAAGTAGGGGGCTGTTCGTCTGCAAGTTCCATGAGGTCGGGTAGTTGATCAGGGGATATTGGGTCGTATTCAAGGTGCTTGGGATATTGACCGACATCCATATGGCGTTCAGAAGCAAGTTTTTGTGCGAGTGTGACAACGTTCACAATATCAGCGCCGACGAAACCATGTGTAATCTTGGCCAGCTCTGAAAAGTCGACAGTCTCTGCTAAATCCTTGTCTCTGGTAAGGAGCTTGAGAATATCCTGCCGAGCCCTTAAGTCAGGTATCCTCATCTGGAGTGTACGTTCAAACAGTCCAGTTTTGAGAACTGCAGGGTCGACATCTGTGATTCGCGACGTCGTAGCCATAGCAAGAATGTGTTTGTCCTTGTCTTGTTCTGTCTGGACTCTTTGCATCTGTCGCATGAACTGTATGAGATTTCGGCGATGGCCCTCGCTATGCCCACTACCTTCAGGCTTTGGCATATACCAATCGAGCTGCTCAATTAGAATGATGCAAGGAGCTATTCGCATGGCTTCTTCGATAGCATCGTTCAAACTTCTCTCCAGACGCTCTGGTTCTTCGAAACACCCTGTGAGGGAGACAATCGGCACGTCGAGTTTCGAAGCAAGGAATCTAATAAGTGACTTCTTGCCAATCCCAGGTGGGCCAGAGAGCAGGATTCCAGGGACCTTTCGCCAGTTATTGGCAGCAAAAAGTTCTGGCCATTTTAGAACGAAGTGTGTGTGTTTGCAGAGCTCTGTGTAGATTTCGGCTACGCCCCCAATCTGTATTGAATTGGAAGGGTGTTCGACCTTGTGACGGCTTGACTTTTGCGTCTTCTTCATCGGTGTCTTGTCCTGCTTTTCCGTAGGCGCAACATCTGTATCCGTCATTGCAACCTTGGGTGTGACTGCGCCGTCCTTCACTCGCTCTTCTCCATCTTCCTGCACCCGGCGCTTCTTGATCGCGCGAGGTGCTTCGCTCACGGGTGGAGTCGCTGTGTCAGGGGTCGCAGCCGTTGTTGTATTCTGATGCCAGTGCTTGGTCATTTGTCTATTAAGAAGGAAACGGTCGTCGTCGGGTTTAGGTGGTTCTTCGAGCACAGCTTCGGAATCGCTTGAGTCCCCGAGTTCTTCCTTGCGAAATTGAAGCACTCGGTCGATTGAATCTTCGAGAGGGCGCTTTTTCTGTCGGCTGAGGCTTGAATTTGACCTCTTGATGGCTTCGTAGACGGCTGTTGTGGTTTTGAATGGTTTGCCGTCGTTTGCATCTTCAAGTTTTTTTAAAACGAGGTAAACATCGCGATCGAGACCTTGCCTTAAATTAAGGCGTGGCCTTTTGGCCCCTAAAGTCATGGTTCTCACGGATTGGCGTGGCGACTTGAATGTTGAAGGAAGGTTAAAGATGTCTAGGCGTGGAAAAAAAAAAGTTGAAGCACCAAAAGCGACAAAAAAGTTTACCAGATTTACCTCAAGTTTTCACAAGTATTCAGATTATAGGTAAACAACACCAACATTCAACAAATCTTAGGCTTTGTGGCTGAGTTTAAAGATGAAGTTGTTACTCTTTGCAAATATTATATGATTTTATGATTAAATATAAACTTTTAGCAAAGCCTTCACATATTCTATAAACTGATACCAAGTTAATACAGAGTAGCTCAAGGATTTATGGCACCTAAGAGGGGCCTAGCTTATCGATAAGACTCTGGACCCCAGTCTCCAGTATCGGCGCCGATGACGATGCTCTCTCCCTCGTGACAGTCGCTATCATTGAAGCGAAGCAACTAAACTCCCAGCCCTCAACTATAATCGCCGCACAATTTCCCCCAGAAACTCTACGATAAGCTCACCCGCCGTTATATTCTACCCCCGAGATCTTCGTCATGGGCGGAAACGCAAGTAAAGTAACAGCCCAGGACAAGTCCGTCTCCCCACGATCGCACTCGTGACCGCCCAATGCTAACATCTTCAGGGCTATCCTGGACATGAAGAACCAGCGCGACCGACTTCACCAATACCAACGGCGCATTAAAGTCCTTACTGATAAAGAGACCTATATTGCAAAGCAGATGCTAGCTAAGGGTGACAAGAAGCGCGCTCTGTTAGCCCTGCGGCGCAAGAAGTATCAAGAGTCGCTGCTGGCCAAGACAGATGCGCAATTAGCTCAGCTCGAGAAATTAACGAATGATGTCGAATTTGCGCTTATACAGAAGGATGTGGTGTTTGGATTGCAGCAGGGTACAAAGGTTCTTAAAGAGATTCATGCTGAGATGGGTGGGATTGAGAATGTGGAGAAGTTGATGGGCGAGACGGCAGAGGCTATTGCATATCAACAGGTGCGTTACGATACTATTGAATTATGTGTTAGCATGTGCTTACAATTCTCTAGGAAGTCAGCGACATGCTTGGAGGCCGTATCTCGAACCAGGACGAGCAAGAGGTGGAAGACGAACTGGAAGCTCTCGAAGCCGAACTCACAGGTCCATCCCAACTACCCTCCGTCCCCGTGGCGATTCTACCAGAAGCACGGGAGGATCAACAAGTCGAGGCACAGGCCGAGAGAGCAAAGCAACCAGCCATGCTGGCAGCATGAACGAAGAGCGAGACATTTTGGTTTCAAACATTTTGGACAGAGCATTCGCATTTTTGAGACGTTCTACTATACTTAGACTTGGGTGTATACAGCGGGTAACACGAGGCGTTGAGGCATTTGTGCATTTAGATCATGAAACAGAGTATCTTAAACTTCCTATCTTTATGCGTACTTGCTGATGAGTTTCTTCATGATGGACATGGCGCCTCCTCGGTAGCCACCGCCGAAGATGGCATAGTGGTTGAGATGATGGTATCTGAGACGTTAGTATTTTGGAATCTGGGAAGAAGGGGATCTTACAGTTCGTATAACTTGACTCTGTCTGGCCACTCAGCTACTGGCTCTGCCTTTGGTACCAACTCATGATATTCTTTCCAGAAATGATTGGTGAAGCCGCCAAACATGTTCATGATACCGAGCTCAAATTCGGAGTGGCCATATACAGCCGAAGGATCATAGACAACTTCTTCGCACCCGCCTTGACCTCCAATCTGTCCCTTGGAGTGGTTTCCGCTCCATAAGTCACCGTGGATAACAACAGGTTGAATGTCCTTGACAACATCATCGCCAATCAAACGCGGAACTACCTTGCTTGCAACTTTCTCAACAGCTTCTTCAAGTTCCGGATCAGAGCCATTGTTGCAAACAGCCTGACGCGTGATGTGTCTCAGCCGATTATTAGCGTAAAAGTCAGCCCACGATTCTCGCCACGAGTTATCCTGCTCTGTGGCACCGCAGCATGTAGGGACTGGGAATCCAAACATTGGCTTGTCATAGCCTTCTGGGATAGGGGCGGGTGTTGTGTGAAGCTGCGCAACTTTTGAAGCTAGGGTCCTGCCTGAACCACCAGGAGCTGAAGATCCTAGGTCAAGAAAGTCAGTAGCCAGGAAGTATTGCCCTGCACGCCCTATGAGAGCTCCATGGGCGTGAGATCTGGGACAGAAGTTGGGTACTGCGTCTGCTATGGCATTGAGAGAAGCATGTTCACCTGAGACGTATTAGATCATGATATCAGACAGTTTGGTATCAGATGTGTACTTACCTCTGAACATAACCTCGGCTTCCTTCCCTGTTCCCGTCTTTAGAAAGTAATTCAAAGGCTTTCCATCTTTCTCAGACGTTATCTTGAACGTAGATGCAAAGCCCGATCCACCATGAGAGTTCATGGCCGAGTTGGCGGGATCAAGACCCAGGGCCTCGATGATAGCGGGGTCGACTTTTGTATGCGGCATGATTTCAGAGGTTCGGAAAATAACCGATATACAAGGGTAGTAGTGTCCAGGTGCGCGAACTGAGAAGCTGTTTGTGGTGTTTCCTAACTCAATTTGGCTGGTTTGAAGATGGGAAGATGTGTGGGAGGAGATGGTGTGACGTCAAAGCTTTGGTGTTAGTAATGCGACAATATGCACGGAAGCTTGGATCATTGCGACATAACGACATATGCTGCTTATTTTCTGTCAAATAGCATCAGGACAGAGGGAGGTATGATGTTAGTATCTCATCATAGCAAGATGCTACAGTAGATATTGTTTTAGTGAGTGTCCAAGCCGTGTGTGTCCTCCAAGGATCGACCATCCACGGCAATCTAGCTGTCTGCCAGTCTATGCCCAATCAGATTTGTTGACGAAGATGACTGATAACAGGTCTATTTAAACACCTGAGTATCGGTAACAACTCAATCGCTGTTTCGTTCGCAAGTGTCACTTATTTTGACCATCACGATTCAAAGCTCAAGTTTAGATCTCAAAGTCCGGAGCTTTTAACTCGGAGTGAGTGGGGCCGTCCGGAAGCTAACTGTGATTTACGGCGCCGGACTCATGCAGATCGGGACGTCCGCCGGGTGACATTGTTAAGAACGGTTCACCTATATTCTGATGTGCAGAGGCAATTTGGCATGTTTGGCTTGTTGAAAAAGGCGAAGAGATCAAGTTCTCAACATGGCTATTGGGTGTCGGTCAATGATACGCCAGGCGAACGGTGGCACAATCTGAGACGATGAATTCTTTGCCTTAAAGATTACATTGTGAATTTGTTCCTAGTGATGATAAGGCACCTGAGTCAGAGATTCCCCTGCTCTCATTTTAAGACAAAAATGTGTTAGGCTTGTTAATTTTCTTGGTCACGTCATTATCACAAAGTGACTGCGTTGGTGCCTCATATCTCGTAATATTTGCAGCCCACTTCCATGCTTTTCTTCTGTGGGTACCAGAAGACCCTAGATCTGAAGAGTACCTGCAAGATCTTTCAGATTACAGCAGACTGCTGTCTTGTTTGGTACGGTGGACATTGTACTTTTTGTCCAACCAGTATCCTAGCTCTATCTCCTGGCACGATACCGTCACTCTCGCGAGGTTAACAGGGGATGGTCGGGTCCGACTTTTTAATTATGAGTTCACAAATCGACAATAGTAATCATGACAGGCCAGTTCTATACTCTATTCAGTAGTATCAGGTACCTTATCTAACATAATAATACGTAAACTCCGCCTCGGAGCCGATCCGAATCATCAATCTCCACTCATCGGATGAGCCCACATCGGCCCCGTCAAATCCAAGTCCAAGCCCAATTCCCAATCACATTGAATGATATCCTTGTTGTTTCCGAACAAACGCCCAATCGCAAGTAATGGTATAGATCAAGAATTCCATAAACTAAAACTCGCTATTTCGTTCCGATAGTAATTCGTCAAAGACCAGGGTACTCGGTCTTATTGTTTGGTGGGGGTCTCATATGAAGATGCAGCGTATGTTGTGCCACTGCTAAGTGATGCGTTGTCTGAGTCGGGTGTCCCTGATGGCGATGAGGACATGGAGAATGAGGCAGAGTTGTTGGCGTGTGAGCCGCCGTTGAAACAGGTTGTGCATGGGCATAGAGGGTTGTTTGTCATTGGTGGTGGAGGTGCGCAGTGACGAGCGAACCAACTCTTGACTGCAGAAGGCATCTTGAGTATTGAAACCAATGTAGATGTAAATGTAGTTGAGATTATGTTTAAGTAGTAAGAGTAATGACTGAGGTATCTCAAGTCTTGATGTGAAGTTGTGTAAGTTGCTTGCTAAGATCAAAGAAACACAGTAAACTACTTCAACAAGACGAGAATAAGGAGGATACCCTTGAGTATTTATGTTTCCCAAGAACCCAAAAATTACAATAAGCATGTGGGACCCGAGCTTCTCCTTTGCAAAAGATTCTTCTCGTCCTTTACAAAAATCTTGAAGCAATCCAATCCAAGTCAAGGGCCACCCCTGACCCATGAGGACCCTCCCTGCACGGCAACAAAACGGGGCAGCCTCGCCTCCTCTTCTCAGCCGGATACCGAGAGACGTCCGGACAAAAAGTGGGTTCACAAATCTATATCTGATAATTGTGATAACCTCACTTTTTACCACGTTCTTTCAACCGTTTTATATCGTCTCCTACAATTTGACTTCAAAGGCATTTCCCCCAGAGCCAAGACTTCTTCTTACATGGGAAGGATTATGGCGCGGTTTTGTACCCCTCACGATTTCTCCATTTCCCCGCGTTTCCCCCAATCGAAAGACCTGGGGAAGGGCGAGGGTAAGGGGACACGTGCTATACGGGGGATAAGCGCGGCAATCGATTCAAGTTGTGGCCTTATTTCAACGTAAAAGTTGGAATGGTTTGATGGCTTGTGAACTTGGGTGTTGCGTGTTGAGGAGGAAGTGGTTTGGAGGCGTTGGCACGTGAGAGTGACGGATGATAGAGTGAGCTCACTACGAGACAGTTGACAATTGAAAGATTACAAAGTAATTGGTTGTAGAGTTTTTGTATTACTGTCTGTTATATGTGGCTGTTGTAAGTTCAGTGCTTTGGGTGCGTTGCTCTTGTAAGCCAGCTGGTCGATATACTAAATTATCATCTATACAGCCCACGACGGTTAACTTACACGCGTCTGTAATATCACATACAAGGCACACTACTAAGGAGAATTTAAGGAGAATTAATCCTTCTCGAATCTACTCTTCTTTTAAATCACCTTGCATTCCATCATACCTCACCATCTCAGCTCAACCACAAATCTCATCCCCAGCATCACGAGACTCACCATTATCTACAGATCCATCTCAGATACCCTCTCCCGTCGGTCTTGCGTCGGCATTCGCAAAATCCTACTCTATCGGCCCCTATCACCTCTACAGCTCGCATGCGGCTCTTCCGCAGTGGATCTGGAAATGAAACCGGCCTCAACCCTCGACGGAATGAGAACCCATTGGTTACAGTGTGCGGCTCGATCCGATGTCTTATCTACGTCAGGAGATTTTCATCAGGTTTGTACGTGGGTCGCTGGCAAGGGGAATAACCGAGGATAAAACCTGTTCAGAGTTTTTTTCAGGGCGAGTCATGAATTATCTGTGCTTGTTTATTATTTGAGTAATATGATGTGATTATGTTGTGGAGATAAAGGGTGAGGAAAGAGAAAAGTCACGATATGAACGGAGTGATGTAAAAGTTGAGGCTGACTTTAGGTTGTGATGGTGTGCGATCGTCAAGCCTTGCCCATGATGGGTGGCTTTTAACTGCACGTCGACGATCTACAGTATTCCCGGATGTCTCCTGTTTCTCTGTAACTTTTACTACGAAGAGTTACCAGAATACTTACCATAGTATACCTTAGTATTACTCGTCGGCTCTATTATTAATCTATTGTTGTAAAAAACTTCACATCATCCCATTATGAGCTAAGAATGAGGCTCTGGGACGATGCATGAAATTGGACCCTTACATCCGAGAGATTTATTAGCCGAGTCTGGACCGAAACATCGAATCGTCTTCTCATACATAATTAGTCCAAGAGCCCATCTGTAACCTATTCTTTTTACTTGGTAGAGACCGTCTTTGCTGAGCATGACTCTTCTAATACCTCTGCGTGTTCTCAGCCCAGACATCACGGCATGAGATGTATTTGATACAAGTCAAAGTTGGCTGCACAGAACAATTCTTCCTCTGTCAAGCCCGAGGATGAAGCCCATGCGATCATCAGTCTTGAGAACTTCTTTGTCTGGTCATCGCCTCACAAGATATGACGAATCGTCACATTTCATTCTCACACCCAAGGAGCCAGATCACAGACAGCACAATCATTGGATACAACCAGTTGCAGGGCGTGGATACGCGAAAAAATCATCTTGTTGGAGACCATATCGCCCGTCCATCCTTTGAATCATCCGTCCTTCTATCGAACCAATCGGACATATTCGAGAGCATCGAAACCATGTGTCTTACGAGCAGCGAGCTCCAAGACCCGACCGATGCATGCTAAATTAAAAAACAGGAATATCCACTCATGTCTCCCACTCTTTCATTCATGAGTGTTTGCTTCGTCTACTCTCGGTTTTGGTTGGAACCGCAGCACTCCTGGAGCTCAGTCTCACATCTTGTTATTATATCATATCCTTCACCACTGCGCATCTAACAGCTTTTCAGTGGTGCTGTTTAGATACCGAGAGTGAACTCGACACCGACATCGATATCACGGGCTATTCAAGTGTTAGCAATCAGAACAGATACTGAAAGTGATCAAGGTAACTTACCCATCTTGACGACCTTGGACAGCTGAACAGCCTTCTCGGCGGCAGTTTGTAGGTCATCGATGGAGAAGATCTTAAGACCAGAGTCGTTGATGAGCTGGTGAGCCTGCTCAACGTTGGTACCCTGGAGACGGGCAATGATGGGGATCTTGAGGTTCAAGCTCTCAACGGTCTTGATGAGACCAGTGGCGATAGCGTCACATCGGACGATACCACCAAAGATGTTGACAAAGATAGCGGTGACCTTAGCATCGCTGGTGATGAGCTCGAAAGCCTCTCGGATAGCGGCAGGAGTGGCACCACCACCAACGTCGAGGAAGTTGGCGGGCTGACCTCCGTTCAGCTTGATGATATCCATGGTGGCCATGGCGAGTCCGGCACCGTTGACGAGGCAGCCAATATCACCGTCAAGCTTGATGAAGTTGAGGTTGGACTCAGCAGCGCGGACCTCATCGGGGTCCTCCTGAGTGGTGTCGCGCCACTCAAAGACCTCCTTCTGTCGGAAGTCGGCGTTGTCGTCGAAACCGAACTTGGCGTCCATGCAGAGAACCTTGTGGTCGGAGGTCTCAGACAGGGGGTTGATCTCAATCTGGGTAGAGTCCTTCTCGCAGAAGATCTTGTAGAGCTTCTGGATGGTGTCCTTGGCCTCCTCGATGCACTGCTCGCTGAAGCCAAGCTTAGTGGCAATCTCGCGGGCAACCTCGTCGGTCACACCGACGTTGATGTCAATGTAGTTGGTGTTGATAGCATCAGGGGTCTCCTTGGCGACGGTCTCAATGTCCATACCGCCCTGAGAAGAGGAGACGATGACGGGGCACTGGTTCTGACGATCCATGAGGATGGCGAGGTAGAACTCACGACGAGCAAACTTGCGCTCGCAAATGTAGACAGCGTTGCAGAGACGGCCGCCAGCACCCGTCTGCTTGGTGATGAGTTTGTGGCCGATCATCTGCTCGGCGAACATCTCAGCCTCGTGGGGAGAGTAGATGACACGGACACCGCCCTTCAGGCCGTTGTCAAAGGTACCCTTTCCTCGGCCACCGGCAAGGACCTGGGCCTTGATAACCATATCATCGTTGCCAATCTTCTCAGCGATCTCCTTGGCCTCCTTGGCGGACTTTGCGACGGAACCCTTGGGGACACCAATGCCGTACTGTTGGTGTGGTTAGCTGCCGTGATTTTGAGAAGAAAAGTCCCGTAGTTGTAATTCGCAGTATCGACGATCGTCACAGGGGGACTTTAGTAGATAAAACCTTACCTGTCGGAGGAGGTCGGCAGAGAGGTACTCGTGAATGCTCAGAGCTCGTCGTTGTTGAACGCCAGGGAATCGAGCGGCAGGGGCAGCAAACTGGAGCTGTAAAAAAAAAAATAAAGTTAGGAACAGTTTATACATCATCAGGCGCATGCATCACCAAGCTTTTGTTTGGGGACAGGACATACCTTGGAGGCGTTGAAGGCCGAAGCCACAGCACGACTACGGCCGAGCTTGAACATTGTGACGATAAAGGAAGAGAGGAGATTGGGGGAGAGACAGAGATTGAGAAGGGGAGATTGAGGGGATAAAGGGAGAGATCGATCGTCACAGGAGATTGATTCAGTAGAAAAGAGGTTTTCGGATGACGAGGAAAACCAAATCCACGAAGCTACGGCGCTCAATCAATCAGGAGCGCCAGACAGACCACTAACCCAGGCTTGTGCTCTGTGGTTTGATCCACTATTTTGGGCACGGGATTTGTCGGGCTAATTTTGGGGACAGACGAGACAAGTATACGGAAAACGACATTCACCGAATTACAGTACGATACAATTGTATTAATTGTGGTGCATTTGATGTTTTTATTTGCCTTTATTAACCGTTTACTCTCTATATTAATTGACTCCTTGTACAGAATTGACTGTAAGTCCTCGGCGATGCTATAGAAAATACTACTTCTCCGGCAATATGACACGACATGACATGACATAAAACACCTGTTCTCGCGACCTCGTCACATTGCATTGGATCTCGGTGACCAAGATCCAGCATCAAATGTCTTCAGGGCTTCTCAAGACTGGCAGAAACCCACTCTTTTACTAACCGCCAAACCAATTCCAGCACGGCACAAGACTACCGAGTCTCGAAAACCGGTCATGTAAATCCGTCTCGGGTGAGTTCAAGGTGAAGCACGAATAAAAAACGTTGTCTTGACATGCTAAAACCTCTCCGGGTTTCGGCTACAATAGGCTTCTTGTTGACCGTATTTCCCCCACATGGAGAAAGACGTCCAGCGATAGGAGAGTCGATATTAACTTCATGATCTCAACCTCGTAAAATACAGTTGCGAATTCCTGGTAAATAATATCTCACCCAAGACTAAGATATTTCATGTAAATCCACCAAACGGTGTCCCAATAACCTTCCCCTTATCATCCCACCTCACTCCCTCACCCCTCAAAAGCTTTCTCTTCTCATCAAGAGTGATTCCCTCACCGTCTTTAGGCCACTTCCCCTTGAACCCACCCAGTGCACCTCCAGTAGCTACAACGCGATGACACGGCACTTCTGGTGCAAATGGATTTCGTCGCAGCGCGTTGCCTACCGCTCTTGGTGAAGAGTTTAAATGCGCGGCCATGATACCATATGTTGAAAAGCTGCCCCGTGGGATCTGACAGAGAAGTGTCCATACTCGCTTCTCGAAGGGTGTGCGGTTGGATGCTTCGATAAGGGCAAGTTGAGACGCCATGATAGAAGTATAGCCAGCGGGTGAGTTAGGCGATGCTTGCTTCTTGGTCTTTGTAACTTTGACTTTGCGTTCCTCTTGTGGTTCTTCAAGGGGTCTTTTGCTCTTGGTGATGGCTGCCATAGCTCTATGTCTTGGTGGGTATACAAATAATTAAAGTATCTTGAAGTGTATATCTTGGGTCTGTTGCCAACTGATGGGTTTTTGCTTGTAATTCTTTAGAATATCGATGTGATTTGAATAAGTAAATAAAAGAGTCACAGGCTTTAAATCGCGGTCTCTGGAGATGCGTCACGTCAAAGGGCGTGGTCGACGCCAACATCTAAAGCAACACATATCGCGAGATCATGTGACTCGGATCAATAGACAGCCAGCTTGATCCATGCTATTTACAAATTGCCGACATATACAATATCAACAAGAGAGGGTGTAATAACAATTATTGCCAAAAAAAGTGGTGAGTTTCTTTACACATAGACGTGAGGTTGAGGATATGTCTTTCTGTCTCTTATACTGAAGATCTGCATACAACCTAGAAGAGACATAATTATTAGTGAGGCTATTCAAATACAGGAGCCATCCCACGGGAGCAAAAAGAGATGCATTGTCCTCAAAAAGACCAAAAATAATATGTCAAGATTGGGATTCGAACCCAAGAATCTTTCGATACTGCAGAACCCAGTTAACCGGATAAGATATCGTCTTGAATGCAGCGCCTTAGACCACTCGGCCATCTTGACTTGATCCGGAGATGTTTTTCATGTGAGCGAGCAAAACAAAGCAGCAGTATACACCAAGCTCAAACTTGCCAACTAATTGACTCAATGACCTGGACTCGGGCATGGCGCATTTGCTTTTATAATTCATCTTTGAAAATAACTATATTCGAATTTAATCATTTGGTGGTTTGCCTTAAATCTCCATGAGGTGTTGATGTGCTGCAGCTTCGAGAGCTGGCTCTGCTGGATTTCTCTAGGCTTTCCATCTTGCGTGAACGAGACCTGGACACAAGAATAGCACCTCAACGGTTCAGAGAACAAACAGTGTACCTCAATTTGCGATCACCACTTGTATTTACAGAAACATTGTCACTTCCATATACACAATCCCTTGAGTCGTGACCATCTCATTACTCCATGTCTCTTTATTTCTGTACCAAAAGCGGCACAATGGTATATATGTATAGTATGTCTTCTCAAACAGAAGGAGATGATGTCTCCAATCTAATCTAACGCCATTGATTATGCCATGCCGAAGTACTGGCTACCATGCCTGTTCCCAGCAGTTTCTGTTTCGATTTTTACACAGACTTAACTCGCAAATGCTTCTATGCATGCTGTCTTTCGCCGACTCTAGTCGTCATGGGATCGTCATGTCCCTTTTACTGAGACGACAGATATACACCTCTTGAACCCATTTCATGCCAAGTAGAATGACATCGTCTCGTACATGGTGGGTTTTTCTTCGTATATACTGATGCGGTGACCAAACGCTGACTCCATTCTAAACCATGAAGGATTCTCCGCAGCCGCATTCCTCCTCTGAAAAGTATGTCAGTATCTCGACTAAACCTGTAGTCTGGTTGTGACAACTTACTGATATTCGGGTTCTTGAACACAAACCGCTGGTTGAGCTTATCCTCAACATAATCCATCTCACTTCCAATAATACTAAACAGCGCCTTACTGTCAATCAGGACCTTGACACCATCCTGCTCAACCGTCTCGTCAAAAGGACCAGGCTTATCAACATATTCAAGATGATACGCCAAGCCACTACATCCTCGGTTCCGTACTCCGACCTTGATGAGCTTCGGTTCCGGCTGATCCAGCAATTCTCTTAATTGTTCCACCGCAGAGGGCGTCAACTTCATAGCGGCCTTGCGCGGTCGTAGCTTAGGTCGTGGTCTAGCAGCCTTTGGCTTCTGCGCCTCTGCTTCATTCAACTTCGGAGCTGATGCTGATGTAGCATTTTGTGTTGTTGTGGTTTCTTGCTGCTTTGGTGGTTGAGGGTGCTGAGGTTGTTGAGGAGGAGGTCGTGTCTCGTGGACTTTGGGGAGAGGATCAGGTTGTGTTATTGAAGTTTCGGGAACATCATCGTTTCTTGGAGGCGTTGAGGTGTGGGTTGGAAGAGTGTATGAATGGTATGACACAGCGAGAGGTCTAGATGTTGAGAATTGCCTCAGAGTGCAACCTCGTCGCAGAGCGATTCTTGTTATCGATCTTGAGGCGAACATATTCGGCACATGTGGTGATGATGTTGAGGTTGAAGATTGGGATCGAGAGGCAAAGGTTTAGTGGATGGATAGTGGAGGCTTATGATTTCAAAGCCCAGCCCAGCCCCGGCTCCTCGGTGCTAAAAGGCGTGTGTTGCCGGAGACCGTTTGTACGTCAGAATGGCTCCCCGATCTTGTCCGAGCGAATCAGAGTGTGAGAATTTGTCAGGCTCACGTGATGTTGATGGGCAGATTCAACAAAGACAAAGACAAGGCAATCATGACAAATAATGGCATTAGAACGATATCAAAAAATGGTCTTTTCACTTTATTGAAAAGATATCTGTGCAATATAAGTTTGCTTGAATTTTATAATTGCCGTCCAAAGAGCGCATATGCAGTATTACCTGAAGCTGAAAAATGCAGCAACGGTTTTCATGATGTACCTCAGGAAGAGCTAGAACAGGCCATCAGGGTTTGTGGTTCTATCCATCAGTACATAACTCGATATAAATGGACTTCAGGGGAATATAAAGTTCACCAATGAGATTCGTTAATAATCAGATCAAGATTGTGGCTTGGTAACTGGCGTTCTATTGGAAGTCTTGCTTACACCAGATTTCATAAGCCGTGCTGTCATCAATGGTAAGTAAATATGACAGGCTGAATCTGTTGTAAGCCAGCATGCACAATTTTTTCCGACGTTGTTCGAGTGCCTTGCATATCATAACTTTGCTATAATTAATGTTAGTCTCAATACGCCTTGAGATATAACCAAGGTTGTGTTTGATAGCCGAAGATTCGGAATGAAATTTTGCAACAATGGAACATCCATGTTGAACACCTATTGATCGCAAGATGTTATGATACCGAGGACACGGATCGTCAATCAAGACCCATGCAAGAGAAGCGATTATTATATGCAGGGTCGCTTAAACAGAGTTGCAACCAGATCAATTGACAGTTGTTTATCTCAACAACGTAACATGCATATTTAGTAACTATCACGATCATCGATGCAGCAAGGCCAAGACTCCATTGATGTCTCCAACTCACTGTAACCAGATAATCAATCAGCGGGTCGCTTTTTCTCGGTTTCCTCACCATGAGCACAATAAACCCCAACAAATGCGGCTGAAGTGAAACGTAGTTAACCCACGGGTATCAATCAGGCAGGCCGTGGAACCATTCGACGTATCCGCGGTTTGAGCGAAACGTTACATGCGGATATAAATTAATTGGACCTCACCTCATGGTCAGAGCTTGGGAGATAGGTAGGTAGCTTGGACTTATCGTGATAATATCGGGATGTTACGAGAACAAAAAAAGGCATTGCCGGGAATTACAGGGTTTCAGTAAGATAATTCTAAAAACAAGATGGCAAGATGATGAACAATTTTCGTAATGAGACACGCTTCTTCGTATTGACATTTCTATGTATATCTTGGGTGTTGTGACTTGTAGAAGAGAAAACGGTTGGTTATTGGTGAACCATTCAACTGGTTACGGGCTGTGAGGTCTGGAGATTTTGGTGTAGTTTGACCAATCACGGAGCTTCAAGTCGGCCCTTTCCCCTGGAGGACCCTAAATTAATCTGGGGTTTGGAGACAACTAAAAAGTCCACCGGCTAAGTTACTTGAAATGGCATTAGAAAAGCAACCATCAATTCTACAGCAACTGCAATGTAAATGTAAATGTTACTATCGCCAAGAAAGATATCATCAAGTTTATTAGTTCAACTTGCAGCAGCATTGCAATCTATGACCTCAATAAACCAAATCAGCCACTGGCATCTAAGCTTGGCAGTTGAATCCACAATTATTCTCACAAAGCCAAGCAAGTTTGGTAGAACGTTACCAATGGGGGGATCTGTGACATCCACGAACGTTACCGTTAGGGCACGCCACTCAATGTTGGATAGCCTCTCATGTTTGAGAAATGCTACCCCATGGAGACGATGCTTTTGATCTTGTGAATCTGGGGAATACCGTGGACGTTTTGGGAGTGAGTTCTCGGTGACATTTCTGAATGTAGTGTTTGTGGTAGTCGAGATGATACGAGTTGAAATACTTGGCGGTTGAAAGCAGTTAACTCTTGGTTGGGAGTAACGGAGTTGACCTTGTTGCAGAGCCTCAACTCTTGATATCAGATTAATTAATTGTTTAATTATTGTGTGTATGTGATGATATCTTCACAAATCAATGTCTAGAATACTGTTGTTGTCGGCCTTGCCCGATACGTTGATAACAATAGAATACGCCACCCTCCATTCATTGTTGCATCTCCCCATTAACCCCCCTGTAATCAACCCGCACCACCCTTAGAATTCCCCATTCCATCCCATCTCTCATCCATCCACACACCACTTTCAACCACTTCACGAGACCCCTGACAAGCCGTTCCCTTCTTTTTTCCCCTTCGTCTTCTCGTGATACAGTTCCCCAATTGTAACTATCGGACAGACAGGGGTTGTTTGGTTAGGTTTTGGTCTGGTCTAGTTTATTTTTGGGGAGTCCGTCACGATAAAGTACGTCGCGTGCTTGGATCTCTCCATCTTTCTCGCGACTACTTTAATTCTGCAACATCCGGGTTTATTTGGGTTCTTGATTCTATTCATTCGTTGATTTGTCTTCAATTGCTTAAAGAAGCATACCAATCGTCTTGTACAGGGCATTGAGCCTCACATCAACTCACAGCCAATCTCAATCATCACAAAATGTCTACTCACGAGAAGGAAAACCCTATCGCCCAAGCGGCTTCAGAATCCGCAGACTCAGATACACCAGGCTTCCGTCCCAAAGGATGGATGTACAAGACCTTCCGCATCGGCGGCGTCGACCTTTGGTATGCCTCACCCAAGGTCCAACTCCTTATGGTCTCAATCGTCTGCTTCTTATGTCCCGGCATGTTTAACGCCCTGACTGGTCTCGGAGGTGGCGGACAAGTCTCCAATGAGGCCCAGGACCACGCCAACACGGCTCTCTACAGCACATTTGCCGTCATTGGTTTCTTCGCTGGTACTTTCGCCAACAGACTTGGACTTCGTCTGACTTTGTCCATTGGAGGTTTGGGATATTGTGTCTATGCTGCGTCATTCTTGTGCTATTCGCATACTCAAAATATGCCCTTTGTTGTCTTTGCTGGTGCTCTCTTGGGTCTTTGCGCCGGACTCTTGTGGGCTGCTCAGGGATCTATCATGATGTCTTATCCTCCTGAACAAAGCAAGGGACGGTATATCTCTTGGTTCTGGGTCATCTTTAATATGGGTGCTGTCATCGGTTCTCTTGTGAGTTTCTCTACAATTCGGACTTAATAAGTCCTTCAACCATTAACAATACTATAGATCCCCCTTGCTCAGAACATCAATAAGAAAGCTGGCCCCGTGTCCGATGGCACATATGCCGCTTTCATCGCTCTCATGGCCATCGGCGCCATCCTCGCCCTCATGATCTGCGACGCCGACAAGATCGTTCGCGAGGACAATACCAAAGTCATCGTCATGAAGAATCCCTCCTGGAGTACCGAGATCAAGGGTCTTTGGGAGACACTTTCCCACGCCCCCTGGGTCGTCCTCCTATTCCCCATGTTCTTCTCTTCAAACATCTTCTACACTTATCAGAACGTCAACATGAACCTTGCTCAGTTCAATGTTCGCACTCGCGCTCTCAACAACTTGCTCTACTGGCTCGCTCAGATTTTTGGCGCCCTTATTGTTGGATACACCCTCGACATCTCCAGCGTTCGACGTAGTGTCCGTGCAAAGATCTCTTTGGTCGTCCTCTTTGTTCTGACCTTTGCTATCTGGGGTGGTGGCTACGCTTGGCAAAAGGACCAGCGACCTCGTGAGATCGCCATGAACCCTGCCAACGAAGATGACAAGATTGACTGGGACGATGGTGCCCACAAGTTCCTTGCTCCCATGTTCCTCTACTTCTTCTACGGCTTCTTCGATGCTGCTTGGCAGACTTGCATCTACTGGTACATGGGTGCCCTCTCCAACTCTGGTCGCAAGACAGCCAACTTTGCTGGTAAGCCACAATCATCTCATTTACGTCTATATCAGATCACTGACTCAATGATATAGGTTTCTACAAGGGCATTCAATCCGCTGGCGCAGCCATCTTCTGGCGTCTCGACGGCATCGGCAAGCCATTCGACACCATCTTCGCCGCAACATGGGCCTGCCTCGGTGCCTCGCTCGTCATCGCCGCACCCGTTATCTTCATGAAGATCCAGGACTCTGTCCCCGTTGAAGAAGATCTCAAGTTCAGCGACGAGAAGATCGAGGATGTCATTGTTGCTCCTACAGATAAGAAGATCGCTGTTGTGGAGGCATAGACAAGATCTATGTAAAAGGAAATACTATTTATAAGAATACTTAATTTTAATGATATTTCGGCGTTCAGCATGTCTGCATTGGGTCGGTGGATGGGTCATGATACCCATGGGTTGTTTTTTGGCTTGACGATGTATTACATGGCATAAAGCGATTTAATGAAGTTTATGGTTCTATCTAGAGAAATATGTATGTTCTCAGCAGCTTTCTCTTTTCATGGTTGCCCTACAAAATAACTGCAGCTCTGTAATCATACTCAGCAAGTCATGAGCACACAGTGCAGTTATGAACAGTCAGCTCTACTTAGTATCAGACACAAGATATCACAATTGCAGAGGAAACAAGTTTCAAGGACAATAGATCCTAATTCTTCCGTTTGTTCTTCCTATTCTATTGCAGAATACATCCATTTTGTCTTTCTTTTCCATCACCTGTCCTGTCCAGTCCTTGATTCACCAGACTCCCTTTCCCAGAAGTTCAATGATGAATAACAAACATAAACGACAGGCTTGTCGTCCTTTTTCATACAGTAAGAATCAGATACACTCGTTTTCGCACCGGCGGCGTTTGAGAATACATTAAAGAAACCCAAGAATAGAAAAGTGAAAAACCCAGGTACCCATGTTCATTTGCAGCCGTTTTTCAAATGCACCCGTGCCCCTAAAGTTTTGTTGTTTTCCACCGCCCTGCCCCATCTTCGCCTGAAGAGATAAATACAGGGATGCAAAAACCAGAAAGTGAAAGACTGTGGGAAAGAATGTAAGAATGCGGGACTAGCTGTACCCTGAAAGTTGGAGGCCAACAGTCTCCAAAGGACCCAGCGCTCGCGCTTCGTGATAAGATCCTTGAACAAGTTCCACCCATGGGAACAAAAGTAGAACACCGTAAAACATAAATGTCAGACCCAAATGTAAATAACGCCGTTGTGCTGATGGATATAGAGGTCATAAGGAACATGACGATGTTTCCCATCTGCTGAAGAAGTTCAAACAAAAATGGGGGGTATCAGATGAAGTAGTTACTGGTTGGAGGTAATATGTGCGTGATAATGGTGACGGTAAATTGCTGTTCAGTCCGGTAAGGATCTGATGCGATAAGCAAAATCTTATATCTGGGCGGGAGTTGGTGTTGAGGTGCCTCGGTCGCGGGAGATCCAGCTGAAGAGGTCTGGACGACCAGTGCCGACGCCGACGATGGAGGCAGCTGAGGATTCAACAGGAGGTCGGTTGGCAGTCTCGCGGGGCTCAAGGAGGAGACTCTTGCGGTAGTAGGTGACTTGGACATTGCCCTCCTCGCTACGGAGATGGCTAATCTGGGAAGACATCCAGTCCTGCATATCAGGCACCTCGGTAAGTCGATATGGGATCTGGAATCGCTGGAGCTCTCCAATGATCTTGGCAGTGCGCATGTGCTTGTCAAAGTTGACGACAGTGATACCACCGTTGCCATCCTCCTCAGACTCGGGACCTATGGACATCTGCTTGGTGGCAGGGTTGCCAATATCGACAAATGTCAAGTCGGTCAAGTACATGCCAAGGAAGGGCAGGCAAGGAGGAACGTGGTCGTGAAGTCTGGTTCGCAAGACCTTGTTGTTCTGGGAGGGCTCGACCAGATCCTGCAGGTTCTGGAGCATGTCCTTGCGCTTGGTGGAGATGGCATCCCAAGTCTTTCGGAGGCGACTGATAGTGCTGCTGTTGAGACTGCAGATGATAGCCATGAGACCGTCGTAGTTGTGGAGCTCAAGGCACTGATGTGCGATCTTGATCCATTGCTTGATGACTTGAGCACGCTTCTTGACCTCTTGCTGCTGGAGGATAGTCTCAGCCACGAGGTTGGAGAGATCCGTCGACAGAGAGGACATGGCCTTAACGTTGGGAGCGTCAACGCCACCATTCTTCATCCACTGAGAAGCGAGAAGCTCCTCGGGAAGGATGGAAGAGAAGATGTTCATTTGCTTGATGGTCAATTGACGAGCCAACTCAAGAGGTTCAAAGTCAAGAATGCTTGGCTGAGCGGCACCCATCTTGAAGGCAGCAAGGAGGTTGAGCTGACCCTTGGTGATGGCAGGGATAGGCAGAGGGGTGTCAGCGGGCACGTATTGAGCAATGGAGGTGTTGGTCTTGCCCATTGAGGAGACAAGTCGAGGAACAAGAGAACCCTCGCCAGAGACACGCTGAGCGAGCTCAAACAGGCGTCGACCAGCAGAAGGCAGAGAGGACGACAGCTTGTGTTCGGCAAATGGCATGATCAAGTCGAGAGCATCGCGATCAGTCTCATCCCTCCAGTGAGACTCGAGCCAGCCCTTGAAAGCATTGTATACTCTCAATCGGACAGGCCCAGCCACATGAGGGGAGTCGTTAACATAGTCATATCGCTCAATAAGCGCTTCAGCCAGTCGGGTCGGTGTGCAGAAGAGGCGGAAGGTGAGATAGAAGGTAGAGACAAACATGGCATCGGGAGTAGACTCGTGGGTGGTGAGACGCTCGACAAGAGCAGGGAGAGAGCCGCCAGTAACCTGACCCTCCTTGTTGAACATGAGCTCGTGAGCAAATGTCTTCTCCATGAGTCTTGACTCGACATCAATTTCCTCCGTTTGCGTTGAGCTTCCACCATTGCTCAAGTTGGACAGAGAAGGCTGCTTCTGAGGCGCAAGGTTCTGCTCAGGAGTAGTAGCGCGAGTTGATGATTGCGAAACAATGCTGACCTCAGAGTCACGGCTAAGATAAGTGGCACTGCTGCCAGCGCTGGAAGCAACCATGCTGTCGAACCGAGACGACGAGTTAAAGTCGTTGTCATTGTTATCGACAGGGCTGTATTCCTCGTTGGCAAGGAGAGTGGTAGAGAGCTTGGGAAGGGGAGGAAGAGAAGGTCGGAGTGAGGAGATGGAGGACGCAACGCTCGAAACGTTGTCGTCGGCAACGGACGAGCGTCGAGAAGAGGTGGGAGAAGGGTGAGCGGTCTGGTCATCAGTGGGTGTTGTCACCTGGGGAACCTCAGGAAGAGGCTTATCAATTGCAACAACAGTGAGGCGACGAGCATGTCCATTAGATGAGTTTGAAGTTCGGTTGGAGCCGGCAACGCTGGCAGTGTCATTGTGCTCTGAAACAGATGGGGTCCTAGCTCGCTCCTCGGTATCGATATCGAGAATGCTGAGATCAATTCCAAGGCTGCTAGTCTCGAGCTCGAATTCAAAATCGCCAATGCGCTCGATAGCGGATTTTGCCTTGGCAACGCAGTCTCCAGCGGCCCTAACGCAGCCCGTAGCGGATGCGAGGAGCATTGTGTTGTCATGCGGCATAATCAAATCGGCATCTTCAGAAGCGGCGCTGACAAGGGTATCGCGGGCAGAAAAGACTAGATCTTGGATTCGGGCGAACATGGTGGATCGAGCTCGGGCAAGAGCCTCAGAGCTAGAGTTGATGTGGTCATAGACGCCGTCGATTACTGCAAGCAATTCTCCACCTGAAAGCGCAGACTGACGGATCGCTGATGCGAGCTCAGGCCGCGACTGCGATTGAAGATGCAAGCGGCCGATGAAAGATCCCAGGTGAGACAGGAAGGTATCGTGGCTGCGGTTCAGGCGCTCAGTAACCAGATGATGGGCTCTCGACACTGAAGATGGGCCTGCAAGAGACACTCTGTGCGAAATCGTGGCGGACAGGCGCTGAGCTTGGGCTTGCGAAAGGCTTCCCTGAGACAACCTGCGAGAGCTCGGGCCAGTACGGCCGCTGAGTGACGACAATCGCTTGTTGAAGATTGATGTTGATGTTTGAGTTGTCTCGCTCGATTCAGAGGCAGCGACACTGGCAGCAACTTGAGAATCGGTGTCGTTGATATTTGCGCTGCGTTGGCTTTGTTCGTCAAAGGAAGACTGATCAGCGGGTGGTGTTGGAGGCACGTATGATTCTTCAAGCACTGTATCCATCACAGTAACAGCTGAAGGCGCACGTGCCCTTCGATCATCCTCGAGCACGTCCATAAAGCGAACTCCCTTTGTTACAATTCTAAAGGCTTTGAGAATCATCTCGTCGATGATATCATTCACATCATCAACGGGAGTGATCTCGAGACGTTGTGTCTCTTGTAATCGCTTAGCTGTCTTAACTAGGGACGATAGCTCTGATAAAAGAGACTTGCGGCACTTGCGCAGAGCATCATTCCTTTGAATATAAATGGATTCTCGGTTAAGGCAGTTTGTTCGTTCCTATGCACCGTTAGAGAGTCAATTATTAAGAGTTGTCAGAGAAAGACTTACCAATAGGAATCGAACACCGGCAATAATACCCTTCATAAACTCTTGGTTGCCAAAGATCTCCTTGTCATTGACGGATGTACTTCGAAGCAGATCCCAAAAGTTCAAAAGAGCCTTTAGCAGGTTGCACATGTCATCAGGCTCGTAAGCCTCACAGTAGTTGGTTGGTAGCCATCCTCGGGCACCCGAGATAAGTAATGTACCATCAGCCCATCCATTGGTGTGAATAGAGTGCACAAGGATAACATCGCCCTCGTTAAGAGGCAATGTCACACTCGAGTCGGACATAACATAACTGGGGTTAAAAGGATAAAAGGCTCGCAGGAAGTTGTGGAAGACCTGGGGAGGGATGTACTGAGGTGAAGGTGAGAGATCCTCCTGCGAGCCATTCGGTGTAGCGGGGGGTGTCATTTGTGATTGTGAGTAGAGAGTGTTGTCGTTTTCTGAGGCCGATGAAGCATCTCCAGATGATTCAATTCGTGATTTGGCGATGGTAAGAGGAGCCACCTGGAGACTGGCTCGCATAGGCTGATCGCTAAACATTGCGTGCGATTGCCGCTGACAATCGATGTCGTTGTTTTAGATCATCGGGGGACGGTTCGGCCGGTGGGTTTATACAACCACTCGAACCAAGAAATGATCCGGCTCTTTCTGAACTTTTCAATTCCTTCTTGACTATCAATCGTATCTTTTATATCCAAGAGAAGAGTGCAGCTTGATGATAAAGTTGACGGAAAAACGAAACTCGATATCGACAATGGTTGGTGTAAGTCGTGATGATGCTGTTTGGATGTTTGATAGAATTGCACCACAGCGATAGAAAATCGAGGGAGGAAAACTTGGTTGGCTGTAAAGAAGAGAAAATGTCAGCAAGTCACCTCGGGACGAGAAGTCAAGTCGCGAATTCAATTGATTGTTTGTGGGAAATGTGATGGAATGAAGGGAGACCTTGTCGAGAGGGCTGGAGGGGGCCGTGAGGACTTGTCGAGGAATGCTCTGAATCGTAGGGAGGGACCTTCTGCAAGGCGCAACGGTAGTAGCAAAAGACGTTTTAGAGGGGCTTCAGGGCGTAAAAAAGACGTTGTTCTTCTGTGGCCCCTCCAAAAAAAGCAAGCAAGCACACCTGGGTCTTCCAACGGCTTTTGTGAGGTGCCCATATTTTCAGGTTCCTTTGCGTATGCAATGCCATGCCATCCTCTTGTCATGATCCCATGTCATTCAACAATCAACTCTGGACCCAACCCAACAGCTCGTGTCTCGTCTCGCCTGAATAGTGCAGATGTCCAGTCCTGACCAGTCCTGTCCTGTCTGTCTGCGGCACGATCCGCCCATGTGCATAGCCTGTATGCCTCAAGCCCGTCTGTGCATTGCAGCCGACGTACAGTACCTGCGTGGTTGTGGGGAGAACAAGACAAAATGGAACGATGTGACAAAGTAGAATAGGTAGACAAGTGCAAACAATCTGCCACTGACGCCTTCGGCATTCTCTCTCTTCCTCTTGCTTACCTTTCTTCAACACAGAGTGATGAAATCGATTTGCTCACTCCAATCCAATTGACCAATTGCAATTAATCGTTATTTGCCGTCGATATATCGTTGTCTAGTTGTGCTGACTGGATCTGAGTCAGGTCATTCGTCGAGTTCGAGTTGGAAGGAATGCTGCGGATGAGATTGAGCGACAGGGGTGAAGATGCAGCAACGTTCGAGAGCTCAACGGTCCAAGGAAGGTATCAGATTAAGTGATGACGAATTATTTTGGTGGTGGTAGAGTGTTGTTGTTGTTGTTGTTGTTCGATGTTGGTGACCAAGAGTAGAAGCAAGTCGTAAAAGTGAAGAAACCAAATCCGTAAACCAAACCCAAGCACACTAACACAAGACAATAAGATAGAGAAATAGAGAGGAGATTTTGAGTAATAGGTATAATGGATAAGGTATAAAATAAGGTCGAGTAAAGTCGAGTCGAGGGGAAGAGATGGGAACAAGAACACTTGACGTCGGGGTCTGGGGAAAGCGGTGGTATTATCACCTTAACTCAAGTTAGTCGACGACACCCTGGTGGTAGTCGTCTTTGACTGACTGACGACGGATGGGAGTCTTGTTCTCTCTTCCTCTCTGCTCTGACTGTCGGTTCCTGGTGGCCACACCCACGTCTTCCGTCAGTGAGGTGGACCCTCTCTTTCGTAGTCCAGGGCCCCCTGGACTGTCCCAAGTGAGAGTTCCAAGTTCCAGGGGGTGGAGGAGATAGCGTACGGGTCGGAGTGGATGTGGATTAGGATTATCCATGGATGGCCAATAGTCAGTTCAATTCAACTGTTGGATTGAGTGCGAGGGTGATTGACCAGGGCAAGGGACGCGGGAAGATAACCCCACGCCCCATGTCAAGCCAGTTCTCTCTCTTGACAATGAAACGACCAGGGGGTAGCCCAAGGTAGCAGGGAGGCTGGCTCGCTCTCAAGGTCACCACAGGAGAAAGGAAAAAAAAAAAGAGTGGCGTTCAGTGCAGTGTCCACGGGAGGAATTGCGCCCGGTCTCAGCGGGGCTTCTTCTCTTCACCCTAACTAAAGGTGACCTAACCTCCCCAAACCGACCTTAACACTTCAGTGGAGTCGCTCTCTCTGTTCATGTTCCCACTGGTTTGGGGGCCTCCCGGTTGAGGAAGCTCTCGTCCCCTGCTGTCTGTGTGGCTAAGGCTAAGGCTTCTGAGCCGATGTCAAGGACCCAGCTTTCCGGCAGTACAGTTAGTACCCTTTTGAAGCTCTCGAGAATAGACAGAAACACGGCTGGTTTGGTTGTGTGAGAGGATGTGACCCTTTGTTGCACTATGGATACCATCAGAGTCATTATCGCCAAGCTTAGGTTTTATGTCTTGAACCATCAATCATATCCCTCTTCAAAAAGGGAGAAATATACTTACGCGAACACTCTGTCCTTCAAAAATGTGTGTGTCTACTCGTAGGTCATATCATATGCACGACCAAAGCAGCTAGAAAACGCAGTTTCAAAAAAAAAACCACACGATAAAATTCCTCTTAAAGCAAAAATACGATAAACGTGGTACGAAACTCCCGCAACCTTTGATTGAGTTATCAACCGTTTTTAGTCCCACTCCTAACGTCCTCCTCTCTCTCATGCATGCGCTGAACTTTTGGCATACTCGTGAATGGATGGCCTCGCAGTAAGGAGACGGATTTCTTGGAATGCCCACCTGCAGCGGCCCTTTTTTGACGAGTTTTTCTCGAGTCAGGAAACGATGGATGTATATTCTAGGTGACTGAAACCTGCGGGCTGCTTTTGTGGTGGTCTCGTCACATGAACTATTTCTAGCTTCATCTTGCACTTTGCGTGACAAGTAATCGGATTGGATGCCACATACGATCGGTATTTCTAGCCGTCACATATTTGTAGATTACTGAGATGCATTTTGTGCCTATTGATCGATCATCAGTAACTCTTCTGCCACCATCCCGGACTTGAGCAAGCCTATCATTCAAGCAAACTCAAAATATAATTTATATTTTAAATCTTATAAACTGTCATGAGATCAGAAAGGTGGTGTTGTTGATCTGAAGTGCCGGGTAGCTGATAGCAAGGCAGGCTTGAAACCCTCTCAACAAGGGGTAGTTCATGACTGAGATGGTTGCGCAAAGGGCGCCGCAGGACCAAAAAAGAGAGAGAGAAGGACGTTGAATCTGGTGCCTCGTTTACTAGTCGTGCCCTGGCTTGCTCGTTCCTGACCTGGGCCTGCAGACGATATGCAAGATGGGTAACCAATGCTGCTCCTGCGTCTCGCTTCAGCACCACAACGGAGCCACGGATTGATCAATGCGATGCGGTCTGCCGTCTGGCCGCTCCATGACTATGACCAAAGCCATCCATGACTGCCCATCACGAGTTCCGCTTGACAGTCCAGGGCCTCAACCACCCGGGACGATGCCATTCCTTAATATCATGGAGACTCAGCAATTGCCGTGCGGGCTTGATCAAGATTTTGTGGAACCTGCTCAGTCCCCCCCCCTTTTTTTTTTTTTTTTTGAGCAACGTCAATGATATCGCTCTCCCACCACGAGACCACTCAGCCGCAAGCCATTGCTGTCACCGACTCCCCGCCTCATGAACTTGCGCACAGCATGGACCAAGTCGATCAAACAAGCTGGGACCCTGCTCGCTATCGATGACATGACCGAAACCGCACAATCCTTCCGTCTGACAGCATGCAGCCTGCGCCAGGACCAGGACCAGTAGTTACTGGATTAACTCTGTGTCCGATGTCGCCTCGATACTAGACAATCAATAGATCGTAAAGTCTACCAAAGATCAGCAATATTGAATTCCTCGCTCGCTGGCACCTAATATGAAACCGAGCTTAACCTCGGCCATCACATCACAAGCAAACAAAACGGCCAGATGCCGTTGCTCTAAATTATTCGAATTTCCCCATATTGCTAGATCGTCAATTTACACACCGTCACGCCGTCGAGTTTCTAGATGCCACCAAGGCTGGCACCAATTGCTTCATCTAAAGAGCCGGCTCCAAATTAGTCTGCCACTCGGCGCAAAAGTTAGCATGGCGGGCGCTCTCGTGGTTGATCAATGGCGTAAACGATGGGCGCTGGAAAACGTTGCACCCCTTTCTTCTGTCCTTCTAGAGGCGGAAAATTTTCCCAAGTGTTCGGTGACGCTCTTGACGCTTGAGCTAAGTTAAGCGCTTCTGTTTCTTTCATCTCACGACGTTGACCTCTCTCAAAGGCGATCTGCCCCTCAGCTCTGTTTTCGTCATCCACTAGCTGCTGATCGTTTTCTGGAAAAACAGGGCTCTCATTCGGAATCAAGTAGTAGTTGTTCCGAGAGTGGCATTACGCATTGATTAGTGATGACCTGCAATTTGGACTTGCGATGGCTGTGCTTGATACACAAGTTAGACTTCAATACTGCTGAGGCTCACGCGTATCCTCCGACCAATTGATCATATTTGTTTGAGGCGGCGCCATTGCAGAAGAATAACTTCAATCTGGCGTTTCGAACAATGGCTCTAGATCCTCCGGAACTCCGCGCACAACCGTTCGATGTGGCGTTTGGCATTGGAGTTTTACTGGATTAATTTAGTATTGAATTGAATGATGCCATCACCATAAGCGATAAGCTCCCTAAAGCTGTAGTACATTTCAGTGTCTAAGGTAATGCAGGGCCCATGACGATGGGAGCTCCTGTGTGTGCCTTCCTGAGTTGGGTCCCGTCTTGGGTTTTACGAAATCGGAATCAATTCTGGGCCAGGACAAATGAAAGGAGCGCAATGACTACCAGCTGGCACCTTCTTTGAGATGTCACCAAATGTGCCAGTCATTTGAGTTAAAGGAGCAGGAACCTCCTACAGGCGCCTGCACCGGACATTTGTCTCCTGACTAAGCCTCACATTTACCAACTGTCGCCTCGAGCTTCACTTTCTGTAAATTGACTTAACTCACATAGGAAACTATTCCATTGGATCCTACTGAAAGGTGATATGCATTCTAGCGACCCGTGCCCTGTGGTTCATCCAATACCTCCTCAAACTTTGTCTCTCGTGGCCAAATAGTCCAGCACAGATCATCAATTGACCCTGATGCCCTTAAGCCTCCATTGTTTGACGGGCCGAAGGAAGATCATTGGCATCACTTTCAAGGTCAAGGTCGCCGTAGGGTCTCAGTTCTTAGCTCCTAATCATTATTGCTTTTTCTTTTTCTTTCTTTGTTTCCTCCTCTCTCTGCTGCTTCAAAACTCCGCTTCAGCTCGAAAACCTTGGGCCCCTCATCTTCAACGCTAGACAGTTCTTAGTGACATCAAACCCCTTTCGAACATTCTGCCAGGGACCACCTACCGCTAGCTGCCAGTGCCAGAACTGGCAAGCCAGGGGAGGTTTGCTTGATCCCTGGCTTCTGGTACCCGAACCCTGCTTCCGCGAAGCCTCCCCGGTACCAATGACGGCTTCACCCCTGTTCATACCCGTCCCTGTTATACCGGCTGTGCTGTGTTGCAGATTACAACAACGACGCGATCAGTCGCTAATTAATTAGAGACTTATCACTGTTAATCGCGGCTTAGAATCGGCCTTCCACCAATACAATTTCGCTCGAGTCTCTAATTCGCAAGCGTCTTTGAACCCTACTGCTACTCTACTGCGAAAAGTCTAATGTCAGCCTTGCCTCTAGGTTCAGCCGCCCACGTTGATCAATCGTTGACGTTGGGCGACCTGACGGAGCACAGTACTTCGTAACCTTACCAATATGGTCTTGGTTTGCGAGCTTCAGTTCCTTCATCCACAAGAATCTTACACATCTTGTTGGCCCCCAAGAGAAAAGACACGGCACAGTCGATATCCCTTCAATGTATTTCTTACACTACAATCCGCCCTTACGTATGGATCAGCCATCCATCCTTTAGCAATGCCCCGCAACCACAGTCGTTGCGGCCTAGACATCAACTCAGTAGCACCCGTTTTAACGGGTTACACTATACAACTATTGGCGGCGACTTGGCACGTCGGCGCAATACCGAAACCATAGCAAACAGTCGCCCAGTGTGCATTTATCAATCATGATGAATGGAACGATCTTCATATCAAGCGCCCATATTATACGTCAGGACTTATGAATTATGCGCCACCACGTTATGAGACGATCAGCCTCTGTAGTTGAATATCTGAACCACCTGCGGAGATTCTCGGTGAAATGCTTTCTTTACAGCTGCTCTTGACTCCATTGGCTCTTCAAGATATTGCCAGTCACAAAGTTCGATAGCTCGATCTATACAAACTATAACTTCAAACTCGAGTTTTCGCTCTCCCGCTTTACCCCGAGCCCGAAGTGCATATTTTGGGTCTAAAACGGTTTGCTATGGTGTCTCGCAACCTTGTACCTCAACGTCAGTATCTCCCGACTCCTTGCAGAAGGCCGAGATCACGTTATCACCATCAACTGCTCCCAGCCGAGGCAAACTTCATCCACATCACCAGCACGCATATGTTTGCCTGGGGAGTGCTTGTTGGTTAAACGTGTAACAGGTGCAACAACAGATGTTATCGAGAGAAGTTTGCTCCAAAGGAAGCCACACATGAAACAGGGATCCCATCTGGTCGACGTCGTCTCCACTCCACATCGACATCGTCACCTATGCCTGGTCAACAGCCTCCACGCCGTTCCGTTGCTGGAGTTCTTTTGAGACATGAAATCGTTAGGATCGTTTTGCTTCCGGTTTGGATGATCGTTTCGTTTCTTCCAGATCCGGCACAGCTACAGAAGAAATGATACACAGACCACCAACTTCTGTTACGAAGTTTGATCAAGAATGCTCTTGGCTCCAGCATGATGTACTTCTGGAGAGGGCTCCACAATCTTGCATCTTTATGCATATTCCGTGTCTCACTTATGGAGTCGAGCATGCAAGTTGAAAGCTTTACTGTATGGACTACATGGAAAATCTTTTCAACTGGGGCAATCTCCCCTCTGTCTGAATCCTATGACCTCTCAAGTTACCGGACCGCCGGAATAGCCAAGGTGTCTCGTTTAGAGCAAGAAGCATCCGACGGTAGGGAGATGCTCAGATGCTGTATGGAGAAGATCGAGGATCCTGGGTTCAATGCAACGGTGAAAGATGCCCCTGTCTGCTACCTACGATCTAGGGTTGCTTGCGGGCCTGACGGAATTGAGCAACACGAACTGTCTGATTTCTCAATGGACTTTTTTTTTTTTTTTAATCCCTTACGGCACCCAATGAATCGCCTCACAATCCCCGAGGCCTGAGAACCGATTGCCATACGAATGCCATAATCTTGGTACGAGAAACGGACCGTGTTGTTAGTGGATGTACTGTTTGTCTCCTGCATATACTTTTGCTGGAAAAAAAAAAAAAAGAAAGTTTGCTAGTTACGGTTCACCGATTGAGCTAGCTGCACAATCATCTCCTAACACAAGGAATACGTTAGAAACTTTTGCGCTAGCAATTGATTCCCACGCTGATCGACATATCAATCAAATCAAAACGTTGTCCTGTTTGTCAAGATGAAGTTGGTAAACTACGGATTGTTTCATCCCGTACCGGGCCGCCTTTCATTCTCACGAAAGAGATTGGTCCGCTTTTGAACCACCTCTCCAAACCCATAGATCACATACTCCATACACATGAGGAATAGCCTAAGACAAAAATTTATTCCGGTGAAGAGACAGCAAAAGCAATTACACGTCATGCTGTTTAGCTTACTAGACCAGCACTAGTGAATACTTGCTCGTGGCATCATCTGCTAAACGAACGTTATGCTGCTCGCTAAACTAGAGGCGTTGAACCTCAACGGACAGGAGTGAGGTCTCCAAGGACCGCAGTCGTCTGAGTTTTAGAGATAAAAGCTGAAAAATCAAGACTCGCGCCATACTCCGATTTGTTGCTTGGGGTCCGGGAGGCTTAGGCCCGGGGCGGCCGGCACAGATCTATTGAGAGCAGATTGGTGTCCCACCAACAAGCCCCATCTTGATCTTGGCAAACTGGCAAGATTGCCAATTAGGGTGTGAATGAAGACGGCTGGTGTTGAGGAAGAGCAACGACACCTCTGAAGTTTGCTACTCTATGGATACCAGTTTGCCGCAACCTAGCTTATCTGCTTATGCTGTAGTGCGCCACCAAAGACGCGGATTGTCAATCTAAGACGGGAATCACTCCCATTGGATGATCTGAAGATGGTACCTGAAATCCGAGGCGCTGCCCGTGGCGCTTGATCGCCAATCTGATGTTCAGGTTTGCCTTTTTAGGGTCCTGTCCTGATCGTCACAAAGATCGAACTGGAAATGCCGCGCGAATGGGCTTGCGGTTGTGACCGAAATAGCACTTTCATCATCCCGCGACTGGATACGATGAGGCTTTCGCAGTGTGCCTGAGTCGGTCGATATACGAGATACTTAGTACGGCCTTACACCTGGACGATTGGAGCAAGGCAACTTGAGGTTAGAGTTATGAGCCAAGCACAAACAAGAGGACCGTGCTACTTGGTAAAGACCCTATCGATACTCAACAGAAAACTCCCGCATTGGCAATGGAGCTAAAGCGGCATTCTCGGTTATGATATAAATATATCACAATCTACTCACACCATCAGCAAGACGCCACAAAGCACTAACAAAAGAAAACCAGTAACCTGGTACGGTAGAGTCTTCTTGGCAGCTCTAAGACATTATGGAATTACCGCGCCCGGTACTATTTGATTCCAAGACATGGACGGCCGGGGAGGAGATCCTAGGGCCATTACACGAGGCCTATAGCACCTTGTTGAAGACTTGAGGCTGACCAAACGGTTACGCCTTGACATCTCTTCAACGCCTGATTTTCATGGTTCAGCCTGCCGCTATTCACTTTGCAATCTCTCTTGGACGATTGCTCCACCTGCTAGGATGATATACGCTTGTGAGTTTCTCTATTCATATACGGAGGTAGAGAATATTGTATGTTGAAAGCTTACGACGCACGGATACCAGATTATCTGTTCCACGAATACCCAATCGGATCTTTGTCCCCCGTACGAGCTGCCTTGAATGTACAAGCGCTGCTTTGACTTCTGTATGTGATATCGCAAGACCAATTTTTTTTTTTTTTTGCTTTTAACAGTACAACATATGCTGTCCGAGCATACAACAAGGGTTACTCCCGATTCAATCACACGAGGGCCTCGGTCAAGGTATCGATCGGCCGCCGATTATGTGCAGACTCCGAGGAGCATGCCCAAACTCAAACAAGCAATCAATGACCCCAAAGCAACCACAACCTGAATACAGCAGGCGGGATGAATATAATAAGCTTTAATGAATATTGAATCGGGGTATTGTACCCAGATGGACCAGACCATAGCTGATCAGAAAGGTCAAAGACATGTCTGAGCAACTGCCGGTGTCGCCTACGGACCTTGACCGGCATATTGTTGTGATCGATAGCTCGGATGGTAACGCCTTCGAGTTCCGGCAGTAGCGTGACTGATCGGAATGATGTGAAAAGGCACCAGGGGCAAAGGCTTACAGCCATAGTATCGTGCGAAGAAAGCGGAATTCACCCCGTCTCAACACACACGAAAAACTTTGGATGCAAGACGTCAATCCTACCAAGACTGCTGGAGGCTGTCAGCCAAGACTAAGAAGGAGCCAGCTCTCGTGCTGAAAGTTCCCATACTCAAAATTTCCGAAATGAGATGGGCTGTTCGGAAGCTATACTCAGAAGGCCAAGCTTGTTCGGGGATGGCCTAGGTACGTTAGGGCGAGCATCGGTTCATGATGGGGTGATGTTTGAATGTACGACAATGCTATGAACTTAATTTGACCAGTCATGAAGGCTCACGAAACACCTCGAGAACTTTCTGGAGAGGGCTATGAAATTGGTTTCTGCATATTCATACTCGCCTTTGCCATAGTAGGCGTAGATATCCATTATCCGAGTTGCGATCCGAAGTTTTAGGACTTTTGAAAGCTCGTCATGATCGACTCTCTGCTGGTGCTTAGCAATTGTCTTCAAAGCAATCCCCGCACGACAGTTTCGGGGCAAGATTGACCATAGCATCAATTTTATGGCCGATGCTTGTCGCCTAAGTGGATCCATCCCCAGACGATGTTGCTTTATACAGCCTCTGATATGACATACCGCAACTCTCAAGTGAAGAAAAGTCCCGAGTTGGACTTGCTAGTTTTCCAACTAGTCTAACCATTCTACTGGGCCCGGCTCCTTTGGTCAAGAAACTTGACTGCTAAGGCTGTTACATTGGCGATGATCATGACGACCAGTCCTGAATTTACAGCCTTGGTTGCTCTCGGTCACGTTCTAGACCTTGTTTGCAATGGATTATATTGCTATCCTATGAACGTGCTGGAGATGTTTGGACAGGCTTCCTTGAGGTTGCGTTGAGACTCGGCACGTGCATCAAATGAGTTAGTGTGACTGTTACTCGACACGGCTGCCCTGTACTTTTGGAGCATTGGCACTGGCAAAGAACCTCCGAATATCGTCGGGTTGTGGTGTTGCATTCAGAAGAACGTTCAGAGAACAGCTTCTGCCATGGTGTGTAATAGATTCCCTTGGAGTCATATGATGTTGAAGTACTACTGACCAAGTCATTAGAAACAAGAGTGGACATTTATTCGATACCTCTCATCATCGTCTTATTCGTAGCAGATGAGAGGATGCCCTTGAGAGGCCAGCCTGACGATCTCAGCTCCGATGTCTATTAGAATCGATTGGCGATGACTCTATATTGATCTGCAGGTGCCATGATCATCCAATCCATTCACCTGTCACCTGACCCTCATGACCTCGATTCTGCAAAAGCTACACCACTCATGGTACAAGACAGACCATTCTTAATACCAGGATCAAGGTTCTACGGAGGAACGCACCGACCAATGCAACTCTTCAATGCTACGTCGCTACGGTAAAAGCACCAGGGCCATGTGCAAAAGAGCAAGGAGCAAGGATTCTTTTGATTTTCCATCCAATGTCGTATAATCATTCCCTTTGCCACTGACCGTTGAGTCTCAGTCTCCACGTGGGGTATCTTTACAGTAATTACCAAAGACGCAAGGGAGACGCGCGGACCATTCTACTGTCAAGACATTTAACGGCCTCGCATTGGGACAAACGCTAATTCTGCTTCTCATGCAGTTGTTGCGATGTCATGACGGACTCTTGCGGTGTAGGAATCATGATACAGAAGAAATCCCCGCGTCTGTACGCGTCAAGCGCGGTTTTTTGGGACAGGACATGAGACATTGCTGGACTAAAAGGCCGGTTTTGTCCTCATTGGTGCATGCCTGGTCGGGTTCCTGCATTGAAGTGTGGAGGCAGGGGAGTTGTCACTTTGTCAATGCCACCTTGTGCATGTGAAGTCGGAATTGAGGGAACATGATGCGACGTGGCTTGATGGCCGAGAAGAAGGTTCTACAAAGAGGCCAGAGGAGCAAAGCAAGCAGACCAGCGAGAAAACGAGGTGACATTTTCCCATGAGTTAGATAAACTGGGGACCCGTGGGAAAAGGTGGGAATGGCCTCAAGGAAGAGCAGGATTTCCCTGCATCACATCGCATCGTATCGCAACGAATCCTTGGCAGTTGGAGACAGAGAGAAACCCTCATACTCCACCTCAGATCTTTTCCTTTACGGATGCTGAGAATCCTCATGGAAATTCCAAGTCAGCTTGGGGTTCAGGTTCATCAATTATATCAGCCAGGATATCCCGTCTTTCTTTTGTTTCAGCAGCCGTATCACGTCATTTGACACATGGGGAAAGATATAGACTGCCTGCCACGCGATTCAAACCTTGGAAGCATCATCCTTGAAGGCGAGTCAATCCAGTTCATTTGACTTTAAGGCCTGTCCTGTCATGTCATGTCACAAGCAGGATGCTCGATCGAGGCATATGTTGGTGGAGCATTACGCGTGGTGCTCTGTTGTGCCTCGATTACTTACGTCTCTCCGGTGTGGAGATGAGGCATATGCATGACTGATCAAATATCATGTAAGCCGTAGCAATGGAGCAGATGGGAGGCAAAAAGTGATGAGGCCCTATAGGCTGTACGTCTATCACATTGCACTGCATAGTGTAGCACAGCGGTGACTAACCATCCGTTCATACACCACATCACACACAGGTTGATTTGCATCCTATGATTACTGAGTGCAACTAGTAGGTTCATCATTTCAGCTAAGCCATGAGTTTGGGTCTTCAGGCTATTGATCTTGGCAAATCTCACACAACAACCCAAAGTGCAAATATTTGTTATCTGTCACAATCGCATTCATCAGGCCCTGTTTCTTGGCTTCGTACGCTTTACTTTACAATGGATCTCTGGGTCAATCGTCCCTTTAATTGGTTGATGCAACTCGCAAGTTCCAGTAGAAGAGAGAGACATGCCGGCGCTAGAAACGCCTCGTGCAGACCGTTGCAGCACCCCGGACGCAACACGGCCCTACTAAGACTGAATTGAATTGAGGCACCAAAAGTAAGGCGAGATGAGAGACAAGATGAAATGAAAGACAGTCAGTCTCAGTCTCAGTCTCAGCCTCGGCAGATGAGTATGGACTCGTTGATCAGAATATCGTTTGACTGTTGTAACAACAACTAAAACGCACACGTGCTTGACAAGTTAAGGATGTTCAATGCGACATTGATTGATTCTCCAATGGTAGAGTTTCTCAACTCTTGACAAACTGGTTGGCCGAACTCAAGAGCTCTTTTGGCGATCTGTGCTCCAACTCAACTCAAAAGCGCCGAGCGAGGCCAGCCTTGTCCTTGCCGATGTCAATATCAATATCCAAGGGTTCCTCAAATCCAATCCTACCTCAAGTTGCTTTGCTTGACTTTTGCCTTTGCGGGCCTGTCAAAGTAGGCGGGAATCAGTCCGTTCAACCCGGACCAATTCCAGTCAACGGCCGTACCATGTTTGGCATAGTTTCTTCGGCTCACCAACTACAACTGTCTCGACCGTTCCCCCCATTTATGTTACCTTGCCGTGACGAGGATTAATTTTTATATGAACAGGACAGGGTAGGGATACGATAACTGTTGCCTGGTAAATTATACCACACACCCCGCCTGTTACATGATGATCGGCTTTGACAAAGTCCCGAATTGGGTACGCTGAGGTCACAGTAGGATAGATCGCTCGAATAGGGCCACTTAGTGCTATAACGCGGTACAGATTGGGTTCATTGGGCTCGAAAAAGGACCCTGAACATCAGAGACCTTTTGCTTTTTGCCGGTAGCAATGGTAGCGCAGCAATGCTAACAGATAAGCCCTTTCTGCATATGGACGTGCATTAGACATGCATACACATATGAGGTAAAGACAGTCTACCGCTTTGAGGGCCTGAGACTGAAACATTCTTCAATTGTTCAAACAACGAATTGGAGCTTTAACTTCGGCAAAGGATATGACCGAAGATTAACGAAAGAGAATGGTTTCATGTCACGACGATTTAGCTTGACAAGAGCCGATCAACAGGGCGAAATGAATGAATCCTCAAGGTTCACTCACTCAGGTCAAGTCAAGCCAAGTCAAGTCAAGTCAAGTTAGACTCGATTTCTCGAGTCTTAGCCTGTGGCACCAAACAACAAGCCAAACATGGGAGCCTCGTCTCGTCACCGTGTTGTCGGAATCAATTAATTTCATCAAGCGAACAGAAAGAGAAAAGATGAGATATCACATCTTACACACGCCCTCCCCTCTCCTCGGAACCGGATCCAACAATACCCAGGGACCAACGGCGGCCCCGTGATCCCGAAGCCACGAAACTGCCCATGTTATCCCCTCCATAACTTAGAGTATGGTTACATTCTTGGTGGTACAATTCCGACAAGCCTATCGTAACTTTGAAGAACTGCACTGCATCTTCACTGAGTCCCCAGTGCCTCAGTGAGGCCTACAAGGACCTTTTTTCTGCATCTGTCCTATCTCATCCACGTGGTTACAGACCCTTGTCTCCTGTCAAAAGCCTTAGTGCGACACTTTGCAACTTCGCCTGCGGCGGGGACGAGCGGTTCAATATTTGCGGTTCGTGCTACTATGGAATTAGTCTGGCTTTACGGTGACTCGATGTGTTTCAAGACAAGGCAAGTTATCTGTTTGAGCAATCGTAAATCCGGTTTGATAACATGTCGCAGCCAAGAACACTGACCGTTGAATCACGTCTCATAAACAGACAGATTAGACCTCAGCATGTGATCAATCTGCCAATGCAAGATAATCTCGATTCCATTTACCAAGAGATTGGGTCAACTTCGATGACTTGCGATCTGGTATCTTGAAATGGCTAGTATCTTGATAGGTGGAGGCTCAGTAGACGGACAAAGCTCGAGAAACTACATATTAAGTGATGCAACGCTGCGTGGAGACCAGCCGAACTAGCCGAATATCAGCGCAATGTCGTTTGAAGGATCAGGGTTCGACGAGATTGTGTCTATCGTGTTCGTAATGAATTGTCGATAGGGAAGATGCTTGGAGACGTAGTCATGAAGTTGATGGCTATGATGCCCTTGGATAGTCATGACAGTTTACATGACTCGGTTGAGTCCTGAGAGTCGGGATGATGCTGATATGGAATACTCCTGCCCAGAGAGGAGTCTGATGTGCTCAACTGTTCCGAGGTGGCTGAATAAGACTTTAGTTGGGGTTATAGTTGTAGGGTAACATAATAGTATCACGGCATGCGGATGGAATGTATGTAGTTCTCAAAAGTCGACTGAAGACAGCCTCATGATGGACATTATGCTACCAACTATGCATCTACCGCTCAACCATAACACGCACATCACCCACTGCTGCCCTCGCCATCTTCTTGAGCAACGTCCTCTCATCCGCCTCTCGATACCTCTCCCAGGAATCCAATCCCTCCTTGGCCTGAATACTCAGCGTCTCGTAGCCTTGACGAATAACCTCTGTGACCTCCTGCGTCGTCAAAAGACTACGCTTACCACGATTTGCACCACCCTCTGAAAGCATCTGGTTGTAATGCGCACTGACGTTGATAAGTGTATCGATAGAGTTGCTGTTGCGGTTACCCAGACGGTAGTTCTCCTTGAATTTGGTGAGAACTTCGCCGGACTCAACGACCTTGTAGAAGAGGTCGTCGTAGTCTGATGGGGAGGGAAGGAATGCTTCACCGGCGGAGAGAGACAGAGCGATGAGGTTGACGACGTGGTCGAGAAGTGTGTCGATATGCGGTAGGTCCTTGAGGTCGGCTGTGTATGTAGCCAGGAAGCGAACGATGGAGAGCAAAGACCGGAAGAACTCAGGCCAGTGATACTCAAGACGTGTACGCGTACGAGAGAGATATGAGATGATACGGAGCATGATGCCAAAACAAAGCGTGTAAAGACTGACATCAAGACGACGTCGAAGATTATGATTCACACCGTCAATCATAGTATCGAGAAGTGAGATTGCGAGAACTCGTTCGCCTTTGACAAGAGGGAGGTACGGCTGCCGTTGTCGACACAGACGTACTGCAACGCGGGATTCATCACTGCAGATACGCTTGCAGATTGTAGGATCTTCTATCAGGAGACGGAATACCATGAGGTTGAGATGGGCGTAGTATGTGGCGCGGGGTGAGAGATAGGCGTGTTGGAGGAGATACGAGGTGAGAGAGACGTAACTGGCGATAGGTTGCTCAGCGCCTGGTTCAGCTGCCAGTGTTACTAGATTGAAGCAGAAGAGTTTGTTGGCGTGGGTGAAGTCGTATGTTGCTAGAAGAACAGCGGCTTCTTCCTCGGGGCTGAAAGCATGTTAATTGAGTTGTAGGAGCCCAAGGTGTTGCTCAACTTACAGCTTGGTGAAGAGAGCCTTAGCAGTCTCAACATCATACACTGGCTTCTTTACAGGTTTTGGCCCTGGGGCAATCGCGCCGAGTCCAATCATGTTGAGTGTAGCGCTGAAGGTCCAGCCTTCAGGAAGATCGTCCTGGATCGTGATATATCGCGACCGAACTGTTTGACACGCTTGTCCTACTGCGCCTACGATCTTCTGGATCACAGCCTCGTTGACAAAGTCGTTTAGTCGTTGCTGGTAAGGGTTCTGAAACTCGAATTTGTTGTAGGTTGCTAGGAGGCCTAGTAATGTGAAGGGTTGTAGAACTTGATCTGATGTTTCTGCGTCTTGGATGAACTGCAGGTTGTTAGTCCAGAACGCTTCGTTTTGAAGAGTGTTGCATACCTTCATGACTGCGGGGAAGAGATCTCTTTGGATCAGATATGTCAATAGGGTTGTTTGGTACGCTCCAGCTGTTACCGCCAACAGCACTTCAACAGCCTTATATCGAACCTCCACTACTCCCGTGTCAGTTGAGCGACCGCTGGGTGAATTCTGAGCCTTACAGTCTTTACTATTCCTTATTATAGCCTCCACGGCGCTGACAAAGTCGGTAAAGACAGCATCGATCTGGTCGAGTCCTGCGAGCAGGACCATGATGTCGGAGCTTGGATGCGGGTATCGCTTGGAGAGGAGGCATGATAGAAAGACACTGAGCGTCTACCGGGTGTTAAGGTCCATTCTGTGCATTGCGTTTCGACCGTATACAACTCACGTCCAGCGCATGCAATTGTGCAAGGCTATGCGAACCCTTTAGCGCAGCTATAGCTCTCGCAAAGAGCTCTTGTGTCCGAACATCGAGAGACAAGACATGGCTCGGACTCAACTCGTTAAGGATACGTCTCAGGGCGGCACGATCGGGTCTAAGGAGGAAAAACTCTGTCCAGAAGCCATCTGTCTTCTCTTCATCGTCGTAATCATCCTATTTCGAGCAAGGGCGATCAGTCGAGGCGGGCGCATGAGTTTCGGCGGTTGCGGATATCTACCTATACCAGTTGGCTTTAGTTCATGATGGGAGGAGGCGAGAAATGGAGGGGAAGTACCTTGAAGAGAGAATCGTAGAGTTGGATGATCTTGGGGGTAAAGACCTCAGGTTGAGGCTGGCGGGTGAGCGGTGACGCTTCCATAGTTGAGAAGTGCGATAGTGTTGTAAGAGGACGAGTTGCGACAGAGAAATGGGCCATGTTCGTTCTTATCACGTGCTCCCCTGCTGTATGTTTGTATCTTTAGTTGGTGTTGGTGTTTATTGACACCAAAAACTAACGACAATAACTATTCAGCATTAAATATGGAATTGAATAGACATGTTCTTTGTTTGAGTTGTATTGTATTGCCTTTATTTCCACACCGTTGGTTTGGCCGTTACGTGTACCAACGGGAGGTCTCAGATTCACGCTGCAGGACAAGTGTTCGTAACGTGGCTTGCGTAATCGCCATTGACAAGAAACTTTCACTGCAAATCTTGTATTACGATATTCATCGATACGAAATTGATGTTGCATTTAGACAATTCTCTGATTCTTTTCTTCTGTAGACGTTGCATACGTGACAGAATGGTTGGTTTTGTGGCGCATGCCTAGGATAACATTGAGGTAAGTTTGTATAAACTAAACCAAAACTTAAGTATCTTGAAGCCTAAATTAAGAGTAAGCTTATTAGACAAATGACTAGTTTGTCATAAGTTATAACAGCGATTATTGTCCTGATATTCTCTTTACTCAGAGAGTCCAAGTATCGCCTAAGGCGTAATACTTACACATTGGTGGTGCTAATACTCAGTCACAACTCCTGACTTATAGTTACACTGTAAAAATAACCAAAGATCTGTAACTCTGTAAGTAGCTTGTAAATACCTGCAAGTAGTTGATCGATAGTATGTCAAGTTCTGCTTCTTCAGGCTCAATGTTGTGCCCGAGTACTCCATCGTTGCCGAGTCGTGCTGATAGTGAAGATAGATAGGATGTATAGGATTCCTCGGGTTCTCCTTCACCTACTCTGGTTCCCGAACGAATGAAACTATATTAATCGAATCTATAACGTCGATGTAGGGGCCATTGTTACTCGGCTCGTGGCCTTTAAAATCTGATCGAAGTCCTTTCAAGTTGACTTGTTACCAATACTCCGAATACTACAAGCCATCACAATATCGGAATTTGCCGAAAAGTACACATTACCAGGAATTTAACTTTTTCTCCAGTATCTACAAAACAATTTGAATGGACAGTCTGTGCCAGACTCTAATGAAAGAGGGTTGACCAAGTGCCTGGGCACCACCACTACACGATTAGTTACGGTAGATTAGAACTCACCATACTTATGGATTCTATTTATTAGCCGCTCAATGTCAACAAAAAGCGGTGCCTTGTGACCTTGGAAACTTTCTCGTTATGTCGAAGAATATCACTGGGGTCCCCAGCCTGGCAATCAAGGATCAGCGGCCTCCCAACGAAGCATCGCAACGCGAGGCGCCTTATTTTGAGCCAACCGGAAAGCCCAATTACAGCCTGTGCATTAGCCAGTCCATATCGTGGCTCATTTGTCCTCTTTATTGGAGGCGCTGAAACTGACTTCCGTTTTTCGTCGGCGTAACACTGAGGTATCTTGTAGTACCTCGACGGTGAAAAAGGAATTTCCCAGTGCTGAGATCCTGGATCGCACTATAGATGCAGCCGACCATGATCTGAGATGTCTGGCTTATATCGAGGCCGCAAATTGGTTCACTAGATACCATGAGATATGGTGCTGCGGTTAAGTGCTCCAGTAGAAAGTTCTTAGCTGCTGAATCAGAGACCTCGACGATACACTCTACCATACGGAGAAAGTCGGGAAACCCGAAAGGTAACTTTTGGTACACAGAATGCTCATGAGAATGGCGAGCTCCAATCTAACGTAACTGATCATGTGCATATGGTGCCCAGGCTCTGGGGTGGTGATAGATACTCTCACCGGATGCAAACACTTCGATGGTCTATGGGACTCAGAGACGTATAACCTGAGTCTATGCTCGTATTAGACCATACATGTTCTAAAGGATCCTACAACATCTCATCCACTTACCTAAAGTCAGGTAGTTGAGTGCACTCTTGAGTTGTTTCCGCCCATCTATTAGAACCCCTAGTCTAGAGCTCACAATCATTTGATAACTACAGTTTCTTGAGGATCAGAACTCTAAATCACATAAAATTTGAACACCATACTTACAGAGAGAACATGAACCTACATTTGTGTTCTTGAAGTTCTGGGTTCATTCTCCATGATCTCAAAGACGAAGAGTTGTGCCTCATAAGTCTGCAACTATTCACTAACGGACACATAGGACTTCGTACAGAAAGGCGCTTAGCCGTATTACACACCAACTATAAGGGAATACAGCAACCGGCTCATCAAACTTACTCTCTGAACTACACGCAAGACCGTTTCTCAGTGCTCGTACCCTGATATTCTCCAATTGCGACCCAGGTCTTCATCAAACAACCAGCGTAATTGGTTTAGTGGTAAAATTCTCCGTTGCCATTCGAGCAGCGTCGGGGAGCCCTGGGTTCGATTCCCAGATTACGCATTGCCCAGCGCTCTGTTGCGAGCATTCTCTTTTGCTGAATCCGTCTTTTTTGCACTGGCTTCGTATCGTGATGTGATTGTAGTGTTGAGGCGTTGCGAAGTCAATTGTTGACGCCTGTACTTCAGAAGTAGGCCCCGCTCGATGTCTGCAGCCTACCTTTATAGAGTGAATGCCGAGGTATAGTAAAGATTGGTTGTGATGATTGCTTTTGAGCTCGCTCTGCAAATACATCATCAACTTATACGTTGAACCTTCGCACGTGACGATCGACTTCCTGTCTTTCTGATGCTCACGTTGGGCGTGCTTGCTCTTTCCAAAACCTTCTTGTAATTAAGCTTAAAAGACAAGCATAAATATTCTGTGACCCGAATGAAGGCAAGAGCAGCGGTTTCAACTTCTGGGAGCAAACTCTCTTCGAACAAGCATATGGGACTGCTTTTATCCTACCATCTAGAGATATGAAGCAGCTGAGAACTGCGTGCCTCTCTCTATGTTAGTTCCAGGCCATCAAAACTCCCATGGGTTTGAGAGCAGAGTTTCATTAATGTCTGTGTGATCCAATAGTCAGTATGCTCTTCGGCTTTCTCGACCCTTGAGCTTTTTGATGGCAGGACCTGCCTCCGAATGGTTGCATATATGCTCCTAAGACAAGAGCTGAGAGTTTGTTCATTGAAGAATCTTGTTGTGGGGAAGTATCGGAATGCAAATTTTATAAGGGGAACAAGGGGAGGGTTCGAGCAGCCCTTGTGACAGTGGCTTGACGTGACTAGATATCTGGTTGCCGTTCGCTATCACCACGGCCAACCGAAACAAAGCACTGCTCTGCCCTATCATCGCATAGGGCGGATATTGACTAATAGTCCATGTAGATATATTAAAAATTAGTATAGAAGTGACAGCTAAGCTACAAAAGTTGCTGAGGCAGCTGCTACACTCGTCACAGAACTCATGATACCCTCACCCAAGATTCCATTACATCACAACTCCATCCCAGCCCTACGGAGCCACTTTCCCCAGAATCTCTCTGCCGAATCTCAACTCCATTAGATCACAGCAATGGCCCACGAGTTTATTTTACAAAGTTCCTGTTGCGTAAAAGACTCCATTCACTAGGGGTGCTCGGCACAGCGGCTTACGCCGGCTGAAGCAGAACCCGATTGGGACGTACCTTGTCTGTCACAAACAATTGAGTAATAGTTGAGATCTTTGTATTCTATCTCGTAATTCAAGATGTGAAGTCTGGGGAAGTGGAGGAGATTGATCTGCCGTTGATATAGTGCTCTTGGCAGTCGTAATACATGAGTTGTTGATATCAGTTGAAGTTTTGGTGTTTCAAAGGAGACGGCTTTGCTGAGAGAGCTTCTAGAAAGATGTGAGAACATTAGCCATTTGGAGTTATGAATTGGAGAATGCCAAAAAGAGCCTGGGCTGCTGGGGTAATGTCTCCTGTACCAAGTTATACCTTACAACATGTGAATTCGACACTCCTTCATCTTTCCAACAACCAACAGCCCTCGGGACTTGACCGTTCGAATAAACCCACGCCATACAATCCAAGGCGCTAAATCACAATAACTCATGGTCTTCCGGTCCTGAAACCCGGGTTTGAGGCGGTGCCCGGGGAAGCAAACAACAATACCCAAGTCAAAAGGTGTACACATTTCTGCATCTCTAGAATATGGTACGAATGCCTGTAGACCCCTCAGCCCATTCTCCGCACGTCCCCAATAATGATAACAACCCCGCAGAATCTCCAATTTCCATCATGTAAAAAATACGTACAAATAACTACGCTTGAGATTAACCTTGAATTTTGGTTAAACGCTTGTTGTCTAGTTTATCGTGTGGGACCTGGTCCTTGGACTATTCTGGGGTGCATGCTCCGGAGAGGAAGTACAGTACTTGAGTGACTTTGTCTGAGGGAATTAACCTTGGGCTTGTTGTGCTTGTGAGACGGCGTCGTGTCGTGGTGTGATTTGGAGAACCAAGGAGCCAAGATACGGAGCATGGTTATGTCTCCTTTTCTCCGTATTGTATTACGTACACGCAAGACTATGAGCCTTGGTGAATGTTGGTGAAGTTGTTCGAGTTATGGGATGTTGAGCTCTGTGGATTCTATTACCTATTACCCCAGGATATCCGCCGTTACCGATCTTGCTTCCTCTTCTCAATCTCTGTTTGACTTTGTACGTAAAAAGATCCGCTTCAACCTGGAGTGTGTAATGCCAACCTCATATTCTTCCATTGGCTCTTCTGAACGAGAAAACAAGTGAAGAGAGAACACTCACATGTCCATACTCGGCCTTGGGTTGTAGTCAGGCACAGACGAGTTGTTGTCTCTCGTGACAGCCTCAATATTACAACCTGAGATATTTGCTCTGACCAAGCTTCTATAGGATCAGAAAATGTGCCTCTTGACCTTATTCCTTCTTGCTCACACGTGACTACTTCAAGCGACAATGTAATTTCTAAAACTCCACCATCTACCCATATTGACATACAGGGCGCGCTCCCAGGGCGTCATCTCCACACATGTCAATATCGGAGTGATTGTAGGGCGCGATTGACTACATTTTTGAAAAGTTTTCTTTCTTTGGAGGATTATATAAAGGCTCTTTTAGAATATGTTCAACCCTACATCATGATTTATAACAGCCAGTCAATTTCTGGTTCTTCTCACTAACAGTGTCAAGTTCTTGGCATAACATCCTAGCTGGTCAAGAACAGGGACGTTCTGACGTGAAACTTGCTGTTACGACGTACCGGGTTGGCCTTTTCTACCATTACCAAGGACTAACAATCACCAAGGAGAAACACACACGGGACAAAACATGTTCAGTTTTGCACAATATCATGCTATTATGGTATCTAACTATAAAAGATGTACAAGAGGTTGGTTGTATGATATACGCTTCTGATCAAAGCGGCTCTAATGCGCAGAGGAGAGATACAAACTTCAGAACAAGACCACGACTTTACATGATCTTGTTGAGGAAGCGTCGCCAAGCGGGCCAAGTGGCAACCTTGGCACGGTAGGCGTTGATCTCTTCCCAGTTGTGCTCACGTCGGCCAGTGTCGACATCAATCTTGTCAATTGAGAGCCAACCCTCACGCTTCCAGAAGTAGCCGATAATCCAGAAGACAATGACAACAGGGAAAGCAAGGTATGAGATGAAGAAACCCTCTACAGTTCCCATACCAGATTCACCTGGAGGAGCGGTAATGGCAACATAGAACTGTATTTTTGTTAGCATCATGAATGTTTGGCCGTGAAAGGCGACGACTTACTTGAGCAATGAGGACGAGAACAATGAGGCCAAGACTGACCCACGAACCAACAACACCAAAAGCGGCTCTGAAGGGGATCTCGTCAAGAGTGTGACCCTGACGGGCCCAAGCCTTGCGGAAACGAATGTGAGCAAGGCAGATAGAACCCCAGGTGAAGAGGGTTGAGAGGCCAGAAAGAGCCAGGAGCCAGTCAAAGATCTCTCCACCCTTGGGGTCAAGGTTGACGAAAGCGATGAAGCCCATGAGGATGTGGACAATGACGGAGACAAGGGGGCGGCCGCCGCGGTCAATGTAAGTAAACATCTTGGGGGCATATCCGTTCTGAGCCATGGCAGTCAAAGTACGGGAACCACCATAAACGCAAGACACACCAAGAGAAAGAACGGACACCAGGATGATGACGTTCATGAAGTGCGCGAGACCAGTAAGGCCAGAGTACTCGCCGACAAGCACGAAAGGCGAGGCCTTGGCGTTGGAGTAGCCGGAAATGTTAAGTCGGTCATCAGTGGACTTGATGAGAAGGCCGATAAAGAAAAGACCGAGAACGAAGAAGAGGGTGATACGCCAGAAAACCTGCTTGATAGCACCAGGGAGAGCCTTGGTGGGGTTCTCCGACTCGGCAGCGGCGAGACCGACCAGCTCGGTACCGGCGAAGGAGAAAGCAGCAGTGACGAAGACGGAGCAGAATCCTTTGAAACCGTTCTTGAAAGCACCAGGATCCTCCCTCCAGTAACGTGTACCCCAGTACTCGTTGTAACGACCGTTGGAGGGACCGCCACCACAGACGAGGACAAGAGAGATGAACATGAAAGCAACGGTAGCTCCGAGCTTGAGGCATGATGACCAGAACTCTTCCTCGGCATAGCCAATACCACCAAAGATGTTGATGAGGACAATGGCGACAAGGAAGATTGCGATGAAGATACCCGGTGATAGCTCGTCATTCCAGTATTGGATACAGACAGCACAAATCGTCAGTTCAAGTGGTAAAACGGTAGCCCATTGTGCGACGTAGTTCCAACCCATGGCGAAACCCCAAGAAGGATCGATAAAGCGAGACGAGTAGATGTAGAAACCACCGGACACGGGATACATGACGGCAAGTTCACCGAGAGCGAAGACTATCAGGCAAAAATGTCAGTTTTCCGGCTACGAGGATGGAGAGGTACGTGTGACATACCAACGTTGAAGATCATAGCACCGATAATGATGAAGTCGATGAGAACAGATCCAGGACCCTTAAAGCAAGGATGTCAGTATCAGACAAACAGCAAAGACGGATATCAACTTACGCCAGTGTAAAGGGCCTTTCCTGAACCGACGAAGAAACCAGCACCAATAGAACCACCAATGGCGATCATCTGAAGATGGCGAGGCTTCATACGACGATCAAGCTCATTGTCACCAGTGTCCTTGCGGCGCTGGAAGGACTCAAGAGTCAGACCATTTCGGGTCCATTTACTCTCCTCCTGGAAAGCGAAGCCACCACCAGTCTGGACATCGCCAGGGTGCTCAGTGATGGTGGTGCCTTTCTCCTGGGACACATTTGTCGGGTTATCGCTGGAACTCTTAGATTCCATCTTGACGTTTCCCTTGTGGGTAACTCTTGAAGAGTTAGGGATTAAAGAATGGGGGAGAAGAAGAAACGGTGATGGACGGGAACAGCGGTTATCGACGAGGGAAACGGCTCTTCTTAAATACAAGTTGGAGGAGAGGAAGAGAGACCCGGGGTCTCATTAGAGTCGGTGCGCTAGAGGCGAAGACGGCCGCCATAGTGGGAGGATTCGTTCGAGTCGAAGCTCTAGTTGAGGCCCGGGTTTGACTAACCCCTAGTTTGCTCTATGTCGCCGATCACCAACAAGTTGGAAGCCTTCAAGCGCGGTGGAGAGAGGGTCCTAAGTGCCAAGAGCCGCGATACGGAGGAACATGGATGATTGGGGTAGGTCGAAAGATTGAGATGGCGGAGCGGAGTCTATCACCGGCATGAGACCAGGACAAGGCGAAGGGAAGGAAGGAGCAACATGCTTCCGATTCGATAGATTCGATATCGATGTCGCGGTTATGCACACCCCTTGTTTCGTGGGAAAGAACGACGGATTCAATGAGAATGAGATTTAGGAAGAGGCAACATCAACAAAAGGACTGCCCTGGGGAAGTCGCAGCCTCGATCCATGCTTCCCGTGCCGCGTCCTTCAATGCACGCACATGGGTTATTTTCTTTCTCTTACACCCTATAGGCTCAACTCTACCTTCTAATTTCACCCGTCATGGCCCAATATCGCTCCTCGTAAGTAAGACTCGACCGTTTCTGAGACATTTCGTAGGCTTGTGCTCTCTCTTGTTCCCCCTGGTCAAGCCATGCAAGACGATCAACCTAATTCAAGGTAAAGTGGAGAATTGGAGAGGAACTTTATCCCTGAACGACGCTAAACCTTACTCCACTTCCGAGGTAAGGTACCAGTACATTCAAGAGGTACCTCTCCTCTGCCTTATTTTGCCCCATCGTCACCTCTGACATTGGTTCAAGGCAGTAGTAATGCCCCTCTTTTGTTTCTTAATTCTTCTCAGTTTCATCAGAGAAAAGCCGAAATCGAGCCATTGCTATCTCTGTAATCTCTTAGTGAAAGATATTTGTTACATACAATACGAAAACTCTCATGCAATCATCAAAAAGCAAGGATACTCAGACCATGTCTTTTGACTCTTCTCACATCCAATATTAACCCTCGGCTGCCAAACTCTTGCTATCTCTCAGTCAGCAATAGACACATGCAACCGGTGTGCACAGAACGAACTTTTGTTCCTCCTCTCACAGATGCTCAGAGGATTAGGGTCCATACGTAACCAGCACCATGTGGCAGACATTACGGGGGCATAGGAAGAGCAATTACAGCTGAATCCTCCAATCAACATTGCCATATTAGGTATTCGGGCCAGATATCGACTTTACGCCGTTTCGGGTGCCTCTGGATTACCGAAACAATGGCTCAATGTGACACCAAGCAGCTTGGCAATCTATCTTGATGATACCTCAATTACCTGTCTCGTACCGCCCCCACCTGCTCTCTTGGGTGATTTTATCACCTCATACCAGTCTTTCGGTAACTCGTGATCGAAATGAGTTTGTCTGAGCTGGTCCGTTGTGCTACTCATGCTGTTCCTCGGTTTCATGACGCTTCCTTGGTGCGATTCGCAGGTGATTTTAGAGTATTACAGGGCTATTTGGCGCCTCCTACCACATCTTGCAGAACCTGGCAGGGGTGGACCGATGCCGAGAAAATAGCTTTCTTCTAGAAGGGTGGCGGAGTGACGAAGTGTGCATTACCTTGCTGTTTGGCTTCCCAAATGGCGCTAATGAAACCAAAAAAGGGCCTGCAGTCATCAGCACACGTCGATCGAACGAGTAAAATGTTGATGAAGGGAAGGTTCAAAATGCTGAGTTGGTCGAAGCTCTCAGACCCTGGGCATTTTCCACCGTGGTGCGACATCAGCTATCTTTGTGGGAGGGACTGTGATAACACGAATCCAACACCAAATCGCGGTTCCAAGATGGTCCCGGGTCTCCCACTATTGATAGCGGTGCGCGGTTGTTTTTGCCGCCGCGGCAGTCGGATTTTCCAGAATTTCTACGACTTCAGCGATGTAGCTACAGTACATCACGTTTCATATTCCAGATTCTGAGATCTTTGCTCTCCGCAAGCACTGAATCTCAACTACGGGGTAATACGTAACAGTTTGCTCTCGACTGCCTTACCCCGTGGGCAACTCGCCATGAATCTGGGGAGAGCTCCATACACTTCAAACAGAACCACCAGCAACTGTCCTTTGAGGAAGTCGTTCAAAACTTTTGTACGTAATACAATTCTTCTGGCGAGGTTTTTGTGGCCATTGCTGTTGAGGCCCCGTTGTTTTGACATGAAGCATGGAGCACGGGCAAGACGGACTCGGACATGACCGGCTGGGCACCCTTGCAGTCCCCGCAAGACTGGTTCCAGCGTTATCAAGTGTTGCCCCTGACCTTGTAAGCAACTGCGTCTGTTAGCTGAAGACACTCGACTCAGGTTGAAGTGACAGCAAGAGAACAGTCACCATATCAAACGGTAATCGATAACCGAGCTGGAAGCTGTGTTAGTGTCTGGGTGTAGAACCCGTCCCGAGTCAGCCGATTTCACGGGCCGATGACAGAAAAGTTATTGCCCGTAATAACCTGCGGCACATTCTTGATTTGGCTGAAGAACCGCAGGGGTTGTTTTAAGCATTAAGCTTACCTGCAATGAGCCACACCAAAGAATAACTCAAAAGCCAATGTGAGATTACCCTAGCTGCAGATGCTACATTGTACATTGGATTAACCGACCCCAACGAATGCTAAGTGGCATGTGTTGGACTGTCTTCTCGTCTGCACCAGTTGCCGAAGATATTGTCTCTTCATCACCCAAGTTGACAAAGATCTGTTTCTACCAAAGCCAAGATATGCATTCAGCCTCATGATGCAAATGCAACCATCCATCGGAATTCCGATGCAGTGTGCTGCGAATCAACCAGCCTTGAACAAATTCGAGAAAAAGTCGATACAGGGTAGCAATAGTGTGGTATAGGTCAGCATTTCGATGCTGTCGAATCAAAATGATACCTGGCTCTGACGCGCATCTCAAGTGCTTAGTCCTAATTCAGCAGGTTGGATAAATCGACCTCTGACCTTCCGCTCTAGGCATGTCTCTGCGCCGTAGAACTTTATTGCGGCGTGTCTTAGTCCCTTATCACTTGGCAACGGGTGATAACGAGCTGTTACTTGTCGAGCAAGGGGCAAAGTAAGCTGTTGCATATATAAACCCCCAGTTCCGCCAAGACTCGAGCCAAGACTGTTGGCAAGATGACCGCTACATTTCAGGCAATTCATATGTTACGGTACAGAACCTATGTAGCGTAGTCTACTCTATGTCTGCCCCGGTTGCGTGACCTCCCGTCGATCTTGTTGCCCCTATCATCTCTGGACTTTTTTTTACCCTGCAGCATGTAGCTATACCTACGCTGTATTCCTCACGATTCTCCGACCAGACACAAACGCCTCTGCAAATCATAACGCCAGAAGGCTAACGTGATTATGCTTAACGACGTGTTCGCCCCACGGTTGACCTTATCTTAACGAACGCTCTTCCACCGAATACAAAGGCATCTAGAAGTTCCAAATCGCCAATGCAACGAGTTGGCAGAAATCGGGGGCCGTGGGGTTGTTCTTGGCATTTGGGGCTTCTTGCGGGCGTTGGTTAATGTCACGGTAACGCTGTCGCTTTGGCCACTTCGGCGATTCCGCTGTTCACGGATGAACTCTGGGTATACCATCACACTGGGACGTAGGGTAAGTAATGAACAAGATGGCGCTGCCAGGCTGTTCAGATGGCATTGAGAACTCGGATATTGCCTAAGAGGTGTTGCAGAACTGGTCGGTCTATCTTTGGACCATGTTGGTGTCTTGGCCAGATATCGTGCAGGGCCAAGACAGATGGCTGTTGCAGGGTAGGGGGAGTGATCTCACTGCCACATCAGATGCCCAGCACGCCGAGATTTTAACAGAACAAGGGAATTGTTCTTTTGGAGAAGAATCCCTGATTAGCCTTGGGATTTGACTTCATTACTTAGTTGTTTTTGATACGAATTGCTGGTTTTTCGACCATAGTAAGCAATCTTACAAACACGGGATCTTGTAGGCGTGACCCATGAATTGCGGTCTTTTTTTGGCAATTTTAAGACCTGGGCCATTCGGGAGATTGTCCCTCCTCGCCAGCAACTCTGTATGTAGATTTCGCTTTCAGAATACAGTCCATTCTCTAGTTACTCTTGCGATGCTCCATTATGTATGTTCACGGAAAACCCGCCCACGGAATCACTCGATACTGGATGCACGGTCGACATTGAAAGGTCGTGACATATAAAAAGAAAGTATTCGATCATTTATGTACTCAAAAAATCAAATATTTCTCTATGTGTTGAATGGCTGTCTGCAACTTATCCTTGACAGGTATCTTATTCTGTCTCATCAGTCTCGATGCCAAAAGTCAGGGGGACTTATATCCCATATAAGTACATGTAACTATGTTCATTGAAGAACGAGCCATATCAGTTTCGTTGGTGGTCCTGATGACTTGGACTATTCCAGATGGTCTTGTACATCGAAATGTATGTTCCATTGGCACATATAATTCAACCTCCCGTCTATTGTCAAATGTTGCTGTGTTAGGTCACGTCAGATAGCTTTTGGTGGGAATTATCTCATGACTCGACATCTGATGCCTTCCTGATCCATATTGACATATTGAGAAGTAATTCTATGCATTTTCTATTAGATCTTTCCATGTTAAGCAACGGAGAAAATCAGATAGAGTTATTTATTACTTATTTTTGCCCCCTTTGCTGAATAGTAGACGACACTCTCTTTAAAGATATCGATAGCTCTGTGCTAGACCCATCATATCGGAAACCCCCATTTTTATAACATAGGGATAGTTACGGCTCGAGGAATGGATCTTGTGAAAACGTCCTCGTCCTGCTATTCCAAAGATCTTAGCTGCAGACTATGCTACATCAAAATAAACACAACTCTCTCCATGACCTTCCTTCTTTTGAGAGTAGAGCTCCTGAAGGATCGATAGAATTTGTGTTGTCAATATGTTGCATATCTTCTTGGATGGTAGATCTGGTGGTCACTCTTTGACATGTCGACGTTTAAAGCTTGATGCAACATGGAAATGATCGTATCAAAATCACTTCCAGCCCACTGGGTCGGGTCTAGGCTTGCCACAGAACGCCACCGGGACATGAGCCGCCCTCTAATGACATGATGTCTCTCAGCCTCCAATACATCATTTCAGATGTTAAAGGGGAGGGCAGGATACCCGGACCCCGCGCCGATGAGACATGGAATGCTTCTTGATCGGCCGCGTTATCATACTTTAAAGTGTCGCCGAGTTGAAGGGATGATAAGAATGAAGTATCTGAACTGTTCTCAAGAAAGATGATAAGACTTGTAGCAACACAAGCCGAGCTGCCGTCTTTATCAGGTACTGAATAGCACAAGTTGAGGACCGTTATGAAATTGCCTCATGGCTATGATCGTCGATAATAAACTCCAACTAAGACTCGCCGTCTTCCCCGTTTTCATGCTCGCGGTACCCTTCCTCATTCAAGTCAAAAGTGGCTTATCGCTCAACTCACTGATACCATACCAAGCGTGCTTAGCCTGGCTCACCATCGGCAGATAACCATGATAAGATCAAGATACAGAGAAACGATTCCATCATCGGGACCACTTCCGTAGCGCTACGGAGAGAGCTAAATTCAACTGTTATCAAACAGAATCCGCTTTAACCAATGAATCACAACCTCACAGCGAGTCTCGACCTGATAGAGGCTCGAAAGCTAACTAGTTCCAGTCTAGTCGAAGCTGGGGTAGAATCCGGGGTAACCTTAAACACTCAGTGGGTGTCGTAAATGCATGATAGTGTTTTGATAGCTTGTTTTCTTTCATCCTCCTCCCTTGATGCTTGACATAGAGATAGCTTCGCGGATACTTTCCCGTAGAATCCAATCACGGCACGATCGTCATGTTCATCAATTTCCCCAGGTTTTTGCCTCCCTAACTCTAAGCAGCAGCTCAACCCGTATCTGAAGAACAGTATAAAGACCTGGGATCGTCGTCGTGCAGAAAAGATGGATCCTGGTAGAAGCAAGCTCCCACTTCAGGGTCTTATGTCCATACAAAATCTTATCTGATCGATTCCTTTGATATTGCTCTTCATCATGCGTCGAGAAAGTATTCACGATGTTAACGTTCCAGCTGGAATGATGGAAAAGTCCCGTGGTTCGATGACAAAAGACGACGGATTTGATCTCGCAGCTTCACGAAGCATCGATGAAGTTCAAGCTATTGAAATGCAAGAGGGTAAACATGGACAATTCCATCGATCCTTTACACCTCGCCAAGTCCATGTAAGTCTCAACATCCAAAATCACTCACAATACTAACATACCCTTTTCAAGATTATTGCGCTAGGTTCCAATATCGGCTCGGGTGTCTTCATCGCTACAGGGAAAGCCCTCGCGACAGGCGGCCCAGGAAACATGGTGATTGCATATTTCATGGTGTGTACATGTGTCTGGGCTGTTCTACAATCGCTGTCAGAAATGACCATTAGTTTCCCGGTCTCAGGAAACTATATCGACTATGCTGATCGTTGGGTTGATCCCGCTTTGGCTTTTGGAGCAGGTTTTGCCGAGTGGCTTGGTTCGTATATCTGAACTTGATTTTAGGATATTGATTCTGACTGGTGATAGGGTGGACGGCTATTGTTTCTGCAGAGGCTGGGTTCTTTCACATTTTGGTAGGATACTGGTCTGGAGGCTCGTTTCCTTTGGCCGCATCTCGTAAGTTAACTATCCTGCCCCCTTTTTTGAGCATCAGCTGATAATTGTTACAGTCAGTATCTTCATGTTCACCTGTCTCGTCATCTTTCTCCTCCCGAACACGGTATTCGCCTGGTTTGAATACGTAACATCTCTAATCAAGATTTTCCTCTTCTTGATTATCATTACTCTATCCTTGGCTTTAGTCCTTGGAGCTGGACCTAGCGGTTATGTCCATCATGGAGAGACATGGACTGAATTACCAGCATTCCTCAATGGCTTCTCCGTAAGACTCGACGAACTCTTTTCTAAAAGTAATTCGACTAACGGCTTTGAACAGGGCTTCGCTAACTGTGCACTCCTCGCTACCTGGGCCGTCGGCGATCAAGTCTTCATCGGTATCATGGGCGGTGAAGCAGAGAGCCCGCGCTTCTCCCTCGCACACGCCACTAAGCTCGTGCCCTTCCGAGTCAACTTCATCTACATGCTTAGTGTCGTATTCATCACTATCCTGGTTCCCTCCAACGACGAACGACTACTCGGAGGAGGCGGTGTTGCTGCATCACCCTTTGTAGTTGCTGTTACAGACTCTGGAATCCCTGGTATTGCCTCGCTCCTTAATGCTGGAATGATCTGTGGTGTCCTTGCCATTGCTGCTGAGTCTGTGTATCTCTCTTCGAGAGTCCTGCGAACTATGGCTCACCAGGGTCTCATTTCCACACGTCTTGCACACGTTGATGACAAGGGACGACCCAGACTTGCTTTGATCATCACTTCCGTTGTTGCTGTTGTTCTCGGATATATCCAACTGTCTGGTAAGTGAAACATTTCAGAACTCTTGAAAGCTATAACTGACATTGTTTCAGCTGGTGGTCTTACTGTCCTGAACTGGTTGATCTCAATCACAAGTGCATCCTTCTTTACAAACTGGATTATCATCTCTTTCACCAACTATCGATTCCACTGTGCCCTCAAAGCCCAGAATGACAAACTCTTCTCGGAGCCTTATGCTTGGAGATCGAGTGCGTGGCCCTTGGCACCAGCATGGTTGATGCTCATTTCCCTCATGTTGCTGGTCTGCTGTATCTACTCTGGAGTCAAGCCCGTTGTAAGTAAACTCCCCACAGGTCCTCTCAAAGAAATATCTATGTCGAACAACTACTAACTCAATTGTCACAGGGCGGCGCTGGCTTTAGCGCGGAGAACTTCTTCCAATACATGATCGGTGTCGTTGTCATCTTTGGCTTCACTCTTGGATACAAGGTCATCTTCCGAACTCCCTGGAGAGATCCCGCCACTGCCGATTGTCTTACCGGCCGACGACACTTGAGTGTTGAGGAGATAAAGCAGCTTGATGAGTACTATGCTAAGCCCAAGTGGAGGCGATTCCTCACTTATGTCCAATTGTGGTAAAGGCCACATCCTGCAAGTTGTATGATAGTGTCGAGTGTTGGGTACGGATGTATTCGATAGGTTTCTGAGCTGCTGGCAACACACTATTAAAATTCCTCCCATTGATATTACCTTTATATGCTATTGAGTTTCAGTGATGCATGTCGTGACTTGACCTGAAACCTTGAAATCGCTTTCTTACCGCACGGAGGTCACACCTTTGAGTTGGAATCTGACTTTGCAAATCTATTCTGCATTGATCGACCCGAGCAGAGCTCAAGTAACGGCAACTTCGAAGGGATGGGTATTCACTTCAATAGCTCACTCTCGTGCATAGACGGGAATTGGCCTTTTGAATGTGATACTAAAGAAACATATTATGAGCTTCAGTTGTACAACTAAAACGAGACTATCGGTGTATAGTCTATTCAATCTCCCTCCACGTCTTCAGCCATTGGATCCTCCGGCCATGGCCATGTCAAGCTATCAATATCAAGCGAATTGGCAATATTCAACAGCTGTTCCGCACTAAGCTCATAGTTCAACCCCAACCCAAAGTCGTCTTCAGACTCAAGACTAAATGGCTCAGCATAATATGTGACAGATACTGCGGAAGTGTCAATGTCATTCATGAATCCTTGTCGTGGCGTGTTTGGACCTTGTGTCGTAAGTACAGGCCTCGAGTCGTTGTTAACTAAGAAACCTTTGAGCAAATCTTCCAGTTGCTTCAGTTCGGATGCAACCATGTTGGCTACAAGATTTCCTCTAGAATTCATCTCATCAAAGAGAGCATAGGCACGTTGCGTCCAGGGAGTATGGTCTGGTAGTAACGACGAGTCGATAGCAGCGGCCATCAGCAGCGCAATTGTAGCAGTAAAAGCTGCGTCTTGGTCGAAGCGCAGAAAGGTTTCTGCGTACCGATCAGTAACCTGGTATTATACGGTCAGTTGTGTAGAGGATGATGAACTAACCTAAAAGCCCCTGATCAGAGAGGCTGGAAAGGATTCTCAAAATTTGCTGAGCGGACTCAGTGCACATCTGGACAAGCCCTTTGACACTTTCTGATTGAAGCCAATGCATCAAAGCTACCTCCAGGTGACCAAGTCGTGAAAGAAGGAAGGTATAAAGAAGAGGTCTTGTGGTGAGAATGATGCACTTATTGTGTTAGAGATAAATAGTCGAGTGAGATGGACAGGCTTACTTGATGTTGCATGAGATGCAGATGTGCTGATATTCGCGAAAGACCCGCCATACCCTCGCTTGCCTGAATCTCGAACGACTTATTTAGTCTTTCTGTAACGGTAGCGATGCTCTTAAGAACAGACTGGGTAGCACCAAGGTATCGACTATCGAGTTTTCCTTCCAATCCATAAACAGCTGCAGTTATTAGCGACTATCTCTCCCCAGCTCAAGAATACGTACTCTGATTTATCTTCGCAAGCACCCTGCAGAAGTCAACATGTATCTTCAAAGCCTCTAGCTTTTGCGGCTGTCCTGGGAAATCGGGAAAGCGTGCGCTTATTGTTTCGTCGGCTATACTCAGCGGAAGTCCCAGAAGCGAAATCAGCTGGCGTTCGAGAATGTAGAGTGTCCAGAACATGTGACGACATCTCTGTACATAGGCTGGGTCAAGAGCATCAGATTGCATTTCTGTGTGTATTCCGTGTTCTAAACCATGACGAAGTGCGGAGCAGACCTGATGACATTAGTCATTTTGCATGCTTGGAAGAGTGTCGACTGCTCACTAGACGATATGCTTCTTGTATACGATCCACACATTGTAGGTAAAGAGCAGCGCAGCAGAGTGCTTGCAACTCTTCTATGATATCACACTCAAAGAAGGTAAAATCAGGCATGAGCTTCATGGCTTGAATGAAGAAGTCACCACCAGGAGGGCGTCTTGATTTTGTTGATTGAACCACAAAAGCCTTTCCAAATGCCAGGACAAGAAGATAGTGAACGAACCACAATGGTTCTGTCCGTGCATATTCAACAGGGTGCTCATGAAATTGGCGAAAGCGCTCCATGAAGATATCTTCGTCGAATAAGCTGTACAGCCAACCGCAGTGGAACTTGACCGAGTTGATCAGATAAAGAGCAAAGTCCTTGGTTGGAAGGGTAGACATGTCGGGAATGTCCTGAGTTGTAAGCTTTCTCGTTCCATCCCATCTCAGATCGAAGACTTTGCCTTCAGTACCGGCGAAGTGTAAGTTGTGCATCGGCAATGGACGACCTTTGAGACGTTCGTGCGTCATGGTAAGGACTCTCTTGTTAAAGGACCAATTTGATGAATTTCCCATAAAAACTGGTGACAAATTAATTCTGAATTTCAGGCATTGGATATGTGAAGGATATATGAACTTACGAAGGTTACCTGTAACACTAGGGACAAAGTCATAGGTATGGAAGGCCAGGGGGTTGGTGAGAGGAGCTTTCCCTTCGGTATTGAGCTGTCGTTGATCCTGTGCTTTAGCTGTTCCATAGGGAGATATTGAAGCTGAAGCTTTTATTACTTGCTCTAGGGCTTCGTTGCTTTCAGCAGTCAATGGTACATGATCACCTGGTTCTCTCAGTATAATGAATGCTGGAAAAGACCAACAGACTCACTCAAACCAGGGCTTTTGGATTGGCCAGCGGTAGCTCCAAGGAGAGCCTGTCGTTCCGCCTTCCTCTCTAAAGCTGCCAATCTCTCTTGAAGGCGATTGATGTACCTGGACGATATATGTAAGTATAACTCGATAAACGACTCTTGGCATTCAACTCACCCTCTCGAGACCACAACCTTACGAGATTCATCATCGAATTGACACACTGATCCCCTCTTATCACATTGTTGACATGGCTGAGATCCAGAACATCTAATCTTCTGATCTCGACATCTTACACAACTGATGATTCACAAGTCAGCTGTTGAATCGTCATGAAAGATAAGACCATACGCTTTGGGAACACGCTTCCTTGCATTATTCGGTCTTGTTGAATTAGCTCTTTTAGACGATGACATCACCTTGGGAGTAAATCACAAGAAAGGAAAAAAAAATTAATGGTACTGATATTGATGTATGAACAAAACAGCTGCATCCTTGTGACTCCCCATACTTTGTCTTGACGGGCAAGCTTCCGCCGAGAGCGGGGTAGGGATTGATAGGAAGTCAAAGCCGAAGGGGAAGAATAGAAATATTCTAGAACGTGTGGGTAATTCAGTTATGTTAGACGATTGGTCTTGCGGAATTGATCGTCTACTGTACCTGATTGCGTTAGAAAGATCTCATATTAACTCAATGTCCGACAGGTGCCTGTAATACTAAAATGGTCACTGAATAGACCTTATCGAGGCAAGGTCAACTGTAATTCAAGGCATCCGATCGTTTAACTTCTATGCAAGCCACAGGCTGTAACGTTGCAAAAGACGTAGTAATATCAATTGATGTTTAAAAATAGACTATCCTTCCCTTAGAGCAGCTTGACTCATGGTAACGTCTTCAACAACCTGTATCCATTCAACCCATGATGTCGGATTTGTTACTCGGCCTGGCCTCACCGAAGAAGCCACTCAACAAGAATCATTTTTTTTTTTAGTCACGAGACACGGAATTCATGGGCATTCTGAGTCTCATTCCTGATTCTTCCGACGAGCTGTTTAGTGGATGGGCGAAGCTAACGAGCGGCTGAAGGCTGAAGCTTATGGGCTTGGTTGGTGGCTTGCAGGCTGAGCTTTTGCATGTGCGACAAACACGATTTGCGGAAGGGAAGACCCTGGCTATCAATACTTACTTTAAGCTTGTTTGAACTTTTAGTCGTAGTTTGGAATTGTATAAGAGGGGAAGGATACCCATGTATTGAACCTCCATACTCACTTACATTCATACAAACTCCAGCAAACCCAACATACAGAAACCAGCCTTACAACCTCTATCGACCTTACTCAAGACAACCATCAATGTTTGGCTTTCATCTCAGCTATCAGTGGATTCACTACACCCGACCTTCAGGACCTCCATCCCCAGTCCCCGAAGGTCTCGAGCGTCACTGGGTAAACACACCCCAAGGCCGAATCGAAGTCCTCTCCAACACCCCATCCATCACCAAAAAGCTCAATGGCCCTCCCATAGTCTTCTGCCACGGCGGCATGGGGAGTGCCTGGGTATGGACAGAATACATGCAATATCTAGCAGCCCGTGGTGTTCAATGCTATGCCGTTTCATTGCGCGGCCACGGTGAATCATGGCATCCGTCATATTTCCGCATGGTCTTTGCAACCTCTCGAAGTGCTTTGACTTCTGATCTCGTTGCGGCTATAGAGTGGGTGCAGAATAGGGAAGAGAATGAGGTTATGCTTGTTGGACATTCAAGTGGTGGTGGTTTGAGCCAAGGCGTTCTTAGCGATGGTCTGGCTAATGTGAAAGCACTTGCTCTACTGGGTGCAGTTCCAGGATTTGGATCGTAAGTCAAGATCAACACATATCTCGAAGTTCTCGCCAGGACACTAACATAGTCACAGAATGGGTGTGTATATGAATTGGTGGAAAATGGATCCATGGTTTATCGTCCGACTGATCTTTCATCTCTGGCACTCCAACTCACCTCTATCGCATCCAAAGCTCACTCAACGGGCTTTTTTTGGCGATAAATTCCCTCTCTCGGCTGTCGTCCCGTTCCAACGACATATGAATCGCTACGAAAGCTACTTGTGGCCCTTCAGTATGATGTACAGCTTCACCTCGCCATCAAGCATCTTGAACCATATTCACAACGATGGCAAGAGCGGTGAAAAGGTTCTTGTCATGGCAGGTACTCAAGACAAGCTGATGACAGGCCCAGTGACGGAGAAGACAGCGATATATTATCGCGAGGCTGGAACTGGGAAGCGAGATGGTGTAAGATTACGATTTGTTGAGGGAGCAGGGCATCATTTGCAGAATGATGTTCAATGGGAGGACGGTGCAGAGAAGTTGTTTGAGTTTTATACGGGTATTGCATGAAGATACTCATGAAACGGGCGGTGGGTTAATCATGTTTGGTCAAGTTGGTATTGTTCATCATTTCTCAGATCGGGACCCTTCCCGTAGAGCGTTCTCAACTCCATCACCATAATTCACATCATTCATTCCCCCGAAGTAGTGGCAACGCTTACCATATAAAAACATCGGTTCGATTTAATCGGTTCAAGATCCCGAGAGATGACCGAATCAACATCCACTCAATTCAAACCTCTGGCTCCGGTAGCGGCCTCACATAATCCAAGCTAACCTAGACATGACACTGAAGAAGCTCCGTCGCTGTGCTGAAAGAAGCAAAAAACGGGGACGGATGGACAGGGGATTCCGGGGCTAGAGTCAGTAACACTCAGCGCATTTCTTAGGCGAAGTTCCTCTCTTCTTTTCCCCTGAGGCAATTCATATAACTCTGATTCCAACATCCTCAAACACGTCAAAATAAAAACTCCCCATCTAAAAAGATTGTTTGCATGTGTTTATATCTCGGTGCTTCATAGACCCGAAAATCCCGGCTTCTCTACCCCGAATCGGAAGCCTACCGACGTTTTCTACTCTCTCGGCCTTCTTCCGTTGCCAACAGCGCAGGCACATTTGCTTGCGGTACCGCAAAAAAACACTCTCGGATAGGCCTCAGGCAACCAACCTGGCGCCCCTTCAGCGGTTGTCGTCCGTGGCAGTGGGGGTAGGCGCAGCAGCCAGTCGTAGTCTGTTAAGATCGGCACTGAAGATGGAGGGGAGAAAAGTGCCCCGCGCTCCGGAGCTGTCCGCCGAGAGCCCCTCTTCTTCGTCGGCGGGCTTCAAGACGTATTCGGCCGCTGGATCTGGGTCTGCGTCTGCGTCGGCCGATAGGATCTCCCTCGTCTCAGGTCATTTGTCGCATCAGTCCTCTTCTTCTTATACCGCGAATTCTCCTGCTCAAGCTTCAGTTTCTTCTCAAGCTCGTCGTCTTTCAACATCCACAGCCAACATGTCTTCTCAACCTGAACACGCTACTCTCCTCATCCCCGGACCCATTGAGTTCGATGATGAGGTCCTAAAGTCTATGGGCCACTACAGGTACGATACGATACGATACGACTTGGATCACGTTCGCATGATGTGATAATACCTCACTTGCTAACATTTGTCACACAGTGAGAGCCACGTCGGCCCCGGCTTTGTCAACACCTTCGGCGAGACCCTCACACTGACCCGCAAGCTGTTCCAATCGACCGACCCCTCCGCCCAGCCCTACGTTATCTCCGGCTCCGGTACCTTGGGATGGGATATTGTTGCTGCCAACCTCGTCGAGGCTGGTGAGGACGCCCTTGTTCTCAGCACTGGATACTTTGGCGATGGCTTCGCCGACTGCCTGCGCGCCTACGGTGCCAACGTTACCAAGCTCGACGGTGAAGTTGGCGGCCGACCTCAGCTCCCCGAGATCGAGAAGGCCCTTTCCGAGAAGAAGTACAAGATCCTCACAGTCACCCACGTCGACACATCAACTGGTGTCCTAAGTGAGCTTAAGAACCTTGCCGCTACTGTCCGCCGTGTCTCCCCCGAGACTCTCGTTATCGTCGATGGTGTCTGCAGTGTTGCTTGTGAGGAGATTGCTTTCGATGAGTGGGGACTGGATGGTGTTGTTACTGCCAGTCAGAAGGCCATTGGTGTTCCCGCTGGTCTCTCCATCTCCTTTTTCAGCGGCCGAGCTGTCGCTGCTGCTCTCGAGCACCGCAAGACTCCTATTCCTGCCTACTTCGCCTCTCTGAAGAACTGGACACCCATTATGAAGAACTACGAGGCCAAGAAGCCCTCTTATTTTGCTACTCCTTCTCCTCAGCTCATCCACGCCCTGCACACTAGCCTTACTCAGATTTTCACTAAGCCCCTTTCCGAGCGATTCCAGGGCCATATTGAGGTCTCCAACAAGGTCAAGAAGGCTATCACCGACATGGGTCTAAAGGTCGTTGCTACCAAGCCCGAGGATCAGGCCCACGCCATGACTGCTATCTACTTACCCGATGGTATTGGCGCTGCCGATGTTCTGCCCAAGCTGGCTGCCAAGGGTGTTGTCTTTGCTGGTGGTATTCATAAGGCTATTGCTCCCAAGTATATCCGATTTGGCCACATGGGTGTCAGTGCTGTAAGTGTTACCTGAAATTGTCTGATGAGAATCATTTGCTAATATAGTTACAGCTTGACCCCAGCCGAAACCACATCGAGAAGGCTCTTAACGCTCTCAAGGAGAGCTTGACCGAAGCTGGCTACAAGGCCTAAACGATAATGAAAGAATGTCAATATCATCAAAGGACGGCTAGGGGAGATAGAAACACAAGTCTTGAGTCTCATGAGTCTGATAACAGGCTGCAGACATTAGATCTTCGCCGTCCATGCAAAAAAAGTTAAATAATGAAACTATGGCTGGCCATGTATGGATATTTGGATACAGACGGAGCCAACTATAGAGGGTTGGCCAGTATTGTCTTTTGTCGATAGAGCGAGCCTTGAAAAAAACATGATATTTTGATGAGAGACGTGTCTAGCCATGGTTCGTTGTGTTATATGAGCTATCAGTTTATGCATGGTGGTGTTGCCTGCTGTCATTTAAGGGAGTGATACATAATCTCCTGTTTATGCAGAGCATCAACGTTACAGCTCATGGGCTGAACACGTTGGAGATACAGAACTTGATATGTTTGGTTTGTTGTCGCCATCTTAAGACATATCAAGACATGATCGTGATCCAGATAGCCGCATGCGGTAATTTCAGCTCACGGATACTTGTACGAGAGTGACAAACGCGCGCCGTTGTAAACTCAGAGCGAATCATGAGATCGATCGATTAATTATGCGCCCGGGAGGCTGGGGAGTTTCGGTAAGTTAAAGTACCGCTACAAAGATCCCAGCGTCATGGGTCCAACGAACCATAGCTGAGTTGCTTTTTTGTATGAGAAATCCACAGTGACAGCATCAACCGCCGCGACGGATCATGTAGAGATACATTGATGTGATGGTGAGGTGACATGACAGGCAACCCTCAGGTTCATTCATTTTCAAGCCCCGCTGCTGACAAAACCAAACTGCCTCCAGTGTGAGACAGTCCAGACGGACGGATATAGGGATAGATCGAGAGAGCTCAGAGCTCGCCCTGGTTGCTGGTGGTAACTGGAACTGGAACGTACCTAACAGTAATGTAGCGTAGTGTAGCGTACTTAGTGACGCAGGCTGCACTGCGGGGCATTTTTGTGCTCGGCACTCCACTAAAGGTACTGTATTCACAGTGCTTTCACTGCTTTTGCTCCCATCAACTCCACTCTCGTCCACTTCAAACCGTCCAGACCATCTCTTCACACCTCACCTCACCTCACCAACGTCGTCCACTTTGCAAGCCTTAGTTTGCCTTTACCCAAAGCCGAACTTTGCATTTCTCCTCTTTTTCATTTTTCCACGCGAACCCTTCCGATCGACAATCTTCACATCGCCATATCCCTCTCTCTCTCTCTCTCCATCCCTTCTCTTATTATAGAGTTGCGTGCGCCACTTGCTTCTCTGAGCTATCTATATCTGCTTGGGGCTGGTATTTGCTTGGATCTTCCCCCCGCCTCGCCTCGTCTCTTTCACTCGCCCACCACCTCCAACCACCAACCTTCTCTCCCACCTCATAACGATCCTCTCGTGAACCCGAAATAACCACACGAAATGGCCGCCTCCATTGAAGAGCTGGACGTCCTCGTCCGCTCCTTCTACGAGGGGCGTGGTGAGCAGGTAGGCAGTCTTTGCGTGTCGGTTTTTCCAACCGTAGACCCCGCGCGTCGACATGAGTGAGGAACGATAGCTAATCCCGGCTCGTGAATATAGCAAAAAGCCGCCCAAGCTGCTCTCAACCAGGTTCGTTCAAGTCTAGCTCTCGGTTCGTGCAGAGCCTTTTACTAACTTGAGCTCCAGTTCAAAGAAGACCCCGATGCCTGGCTCATGGTCGACAAGATCCTCTCGGATGCGCAGTACCCTCAAACCAAATGTGTGTAGCCTCGGCTTTGCGCCACTTCCCACGCTGTGCTGCATGAAGGCCAGCTCTCCTCCCTTCGATCTACGCGAATACATAACTTGTGAATGCACCCGACTAACAAATTTTGACAGACTTGGGTCTGCAGGTTCTGGACAATGTGATCATGACGAGATGGAAGGTCCTCCCTCGGGAGCAGTGCCAAGGTCCGTCTTCACCGCGATAACAGCAGCACCATCTCTGACGACTTTTAAACTTGTAGGAATCCGAAACTTCATCGTCCAGTTCATTATCCAGTGCTCAAGCACCGAAGAGTCGTTGCGCCAGCAAAAGACCTTGCTCAACAAGCTTAACCTCGTCCTCGTTTCCGTCCTCAAGCAGGAGTGGCCTCACAACTGGCCTACCTTTATCAACGAAATCATCTCGTCCTGCCACTCCAATCTATCCATCTGCGAGAACAACATGATCATTCTTCGCTTGCTCTCGGAGGAAGTTTTCGACTATTCGGCCGAGCAAATGACATCGACCAAGACACGCAACCTCAAGCAGACCATGTGCGCCGAGTTCTCGCAAATCTTCAACCTCTGCCAAGAGGTCCTCAACACGGCTACACAGCCTAGTCTGATCAAGGCGACCCTTGAGACCCTTCTGCGATTCTGTAACTGGATCCCCCTCGGATACATCTTCGAGACACCGCTTATCGAGACACTGCGAACCCGTTTCCTCTCGACACCCGAGTTCCGCAACGTCACCATGCAGTGCCTTACTGAGATTGGTGGACTTCAGACTGGCGGCCCCGGCCAGCCCAACTCCTACGACGAGCAGCTTGTTAAGATGTTCACCGAGACCTTGACTACCATTGCTAATATCATCCCGGTTTCTCTTGACCTCAAGAGCACATATCCAAGCAGCAACTCGAGGGACCAGGAATTTATACAGAATCTGGCCCTTTTCCTTTGCAATTTCTTCGGAATGCACTTGAACGTAGGTTTATGATTTATTTGACATTCGGATGAATCTAACATGATTGTGACAGCTTATCGAGAAACTCCCCAACCGCGATTTCCTTATTCACGGTCACTATTATCTTATTAGAATATCGCAGATCGATGATCGAGAAATTTTCAAAATTTGCCTCGACTATTGGCTCAAGCTTGTCCAGGAGCTTTATGAGGAGATGCAGCAGCTCCCTATGACGGATCTGAACCCTCTTATGGCAGTTGGCGCAGGAATGTCTGGCAGCGGCGCCCCGAACCCTACGATGCTTAACAACTACCCGCTCCGAAAGCACAAATATAACGAAGTCCTTTCGAACCTTCGAGTTGTGATGATTGAGAAGATGGTCCGTCCCGAGGAAGTTTTGATTGTCGAGAACGATGAGGGTGAAATCGTCCGAGAATTCGTCAAGGAGAGCGACACAGTACAGCTTTACAAGACGATTCGAGAGTGTCTGGTCTACCTGACACATTTGGACGTGGTCGACACAGAAAACATCATGACCGAGAAACTCGCTCGACAAGTCGACGGCAGCGAGTGGTCTTGGCATAACTGCAACGTTCTTTGCTGGGCTATCGGTTCGATTTCGTTGGCCATGAACGAGGAGACAGAAAAGAGATTCCTCGTTACTGTCATTAAGGACCTCCTTGGTCTTACCGAGATGAAGCGAGGCAAGGACAACAAGGCCGTTGTCGCCAGTAACATTATGTACATTGTTGGGCAATACCCTCGCTTCCTCAAGGCTCATTGGAAGTTCCTCAAGACAGTCGTCAATAAGTTGTTCGAGTTTATGCACGAGTCACACGAGGGTAGGTTGAAATACCTTGAGCTGAGCCTGTAAAATGCTAACCAACCTTTTAGGTGTCCAGGACATGGCTTGCGATACGTTCATTAAGATCGCCCGTCAGTGCCGACGTCACTTTGTAGCCCTCCAGCCCAGTGAGCAGGAACCCTTCATTGAGGAGATTGTCCGAAACATGGGTAAGATTACATGCGATTTGACACCTCAACAAGTGCACACCTTCTACGAGGCCTGTGGTTATATGGTTGCCGCTCAGGGCAACAAGCACCAGCAGGAGAGACTCCTCGCCGACCTGATGGCTATCCCCAACGCAGCCTGGGATGAGATTATCAAGCAAGCAACAGTGAACCCAACTATTCTCCAGGATGCCGAGACTATCAAGGTTATTGGAAACATCATGAAGACCAATGTGTCTGCTTGCTCATCTGTGGGGTCCTACTTCTATCCCCAGATTGGTCGCATCTACCATGACATGCTTCAGATGTACAACGCCACAAGTACACTGATTTCCGAGGCTGTGGCTCGCGACGGTGACATTGCCACCAAGATGCCCAAGGTCCGAGGCCTTCGAACTATCAAGAAGGAGATTCTCAAGCTCATCGAGGTGTACGTCGATAAGGCAGAAGACCTCCAGGCTGTTCGCGCCCAGATGGTCCCTCCTCTGCTGGAGTCTGTTCTTGTCGACTACAACCGCAATGTCCCTGGCGCTCGTGATGCCGAAGTGCTCAAGGCTTGCTCTACTATTATCACCAAGCTTTCTGTCAGTATTCCCCAGTCAGATATGAGGGATTCCATACTAACAAATTGCAGGCTTTGATGGAGGACCAAGTTCCTACTATCATGCAGAACGTTTTCGAGTGCACTCTGGAAATGATCAACAAGGACTTCTCTGAGTTCCCCGAGCACCGAGTCGAGTTCTTCAACCTCCTCCGAGCCATCAACTTGCACTGCTTCCCTGCCCTGCTCAAGCTCGACAACAACCAATTCAAGTTTGTTATCGACTCATGCTCATGGGCTTTCAAGCACGACAACCGAGACGTCGAGGCCGCTGGTCTCAACATGGCTCTAGAGTTGATCAACAACATTGCGGAGAAGACCGATGTTCAAACCGCCAACGCCTTCTTCCAGCGATTCTTTATCACTATCCTCCAGGATGTGTTCTTTGTCGTGACTGACAACGACCACAAGGCCGGTTTCAAGACACAATCCATGTTGTTGATGAAGCTCTTTTATTATATCAACCCTGCCGATGGCTCTCAGCCCAAGATCCAGGGACCTATCTATAGCCCTGATCAAGCAGCAGCCGGAACTGACAACCGAGAGTTTGTCGCTAACTTTGTAGCCAACCTCCTGCAAAACGCTTTCCGCAACCTGCAAGCGTACGTTTCACCTCTATTCATTATTCCACTAAGCTAACAGTCAAACAGGAACCAAATCACAAGCTTTGTCGAGGGTCTCTTCACGCTTAACACGCAGTATGACAAGTTCCGACTCAACCTCCGTGATTTCCTCGTCTCCCTCAAGGAGTTCGCCGGCGACAACGCTGAGCTCTTCATCGTTGAAAAGGAGCAACAAGAGCAGGACGCTAAGGCCGCTGATATGGAACGGCGACAGAAGGTTGGCGGTCTTCTCAAGCCCTCTGAGCTGGAAGATGAGGAGCTATGACTCAACGAAGAATTACGGACTGAATTTGCGCCCCAAGCCGCCGATGAAACGGGACCGACGGATGCAGCTGGTGATGGTTGGGAGTTCTATGGTCTCTGAAGGGTTACATCTATTGCAACCCAGTGATTCATCCCCCCATCTCATGCATGTCTTGTTATCTCGTCCACGCCCAATTTCCTTCCTGTTATGATACCATATTCCTTCCATAGAAGAAGTGGCCATCCGCCTGCCCCCAGCCCGGTGGCGCAAAAAGCCCTTGTCTGGATTCGCCCTCACTTGGAGGTCTCAAGAGAGGAAGTAAAAAAAAGAGAAAGATCAAGGAGCACTGGTTGAGTTTTCGCTGCTGTCGGTTGTTTTACTCTTGTTTTGACGACGTTTACGCTCGAGCTATTACCATTCCGCTTTTGATGAAGAAAATAAAGAGAATTGACATGCGACATTCAGAGTATTGTGTTGTGTTCACAGGGTGGATAGGCTGGGCTCATGTAGATATCGCTGTAGCTTACACTTATGGATAATCGTACACAAAAATGATATCGCATCATCAGTTGTGTGTATACTCTTGCTCGTGAAGTATCTTGAGAAATTTACTAGTCTGGGCAGAACGCCACACATATGGAATTGTTTATAGAGTGCTTGATTTGTTTTTATTATCCTTGATCTCTTTCCAACTCCTCAAGGGGCCATCGCAAGGCATCTTTCCAATATCTCCCCAGATGATCCGCAATAAGATGTATCAGAAATGCACCTGAATCGCCAAAGAGCCAGACATGGCGACATCGGTGGAGAAGAACACCATAATAAGCCAGGACGAGTAATGCCTCTGGACGATGTTTTCGAACGGGCTCTATATAATCAGCGCTCAACACAACTGGAAACGCAGAAGCAGCTTGAACGCTTGTGCCTGCTGGAAGGTTTCTGTAGACATCGAAAGCCCATTGAAGTTTGTGAGCGGCTGCGCTGCAAGCTTCAACGGCCGTAGGACTCAGATCAGAACTTTCGATGAGAGCTATCAAGGGGGCACACTCATCACCCTTATCACCGAGCTCGGTTGCATTTTTGACGCCGAGAAAGAATGGTGCTAAAGGAGACTCGATAAGAGTCTGATAGCCCGGTGAGGAAGTTGACCGCACGCCGCGGTGAAGACATACAGAGTCGCAGAATCTTTCGATAAAGGCGTGAAAGGTGGCTCGGTATTGTGTGAGTGTGTCGTAAAGCATATGTAGACTTAACAAGGAGGAGAACAGGAAACGAGGGATGAAGCGGGACTCGTGACTGTCTGTGTCTTGGCTATCCCTGTTGAAGTATGTAAGAGCTCGAGTTTGCAGCTCCGTAGCAGTTCGTCGATAAGAAGCTGCACTTTCAGGGTGAATCATAGCAAGGTGATCCGCTGATATAGCAAGAAGTTGATCCAGAGCGTAAGGAGCCTGTGACGACCAGTCGAGAGCGAGGTCTATGATGATGTCGACATTTTCAGCATCGAACAGTAGAGATTTGCGGAAGTGGTGTAATAGTTTGAGATGCTTATTAGTGAAAGTAGGCGTAGCAAGACCGTCTGGTAATGAAGCTGAATGAGGTGACTCAGACAAGTCTGCAGCAGCGAATGATTCTGTGAAGGAGGGTAGAGAAGTCGATGGCGTTTGGCCCTCAAGATTGGATGAAAGACCCGTATTTGGTGCGAGATATGCTGGAGGTGGTATTGAAGAAGGCCGGTGTGAAGCTCCAGTGCTCGAGATGCTGTCAGCAGGACTCTGAACTTGACTAGCACTCGAAGTCCTTAGGGGTTCGTTGAATGAAGATACAGGCTGCTCTGGCGGAGTTGGTGCCGCAGCTGGAGTTGCAGGTGCAGGAAAGGAACATGTTCTTTCACTGATGACGCAGTTACTACATGCAGGACGATTCTCGTCGCATTTGATATGTCGTCTCTTACACTCCCAGCAGCCATTGCGTGACTTGCGATGTGCCCTTCGGAGCTTGGCAGAAGCGGCGCCGGAGCCGGAGCCGGAGCCGGATGTCCTCGGAGGCATCGGAAGAAGTAAAGATGTATAAATAAGGTAGGGGAGTGAGTGTGATCAGGGGTGAGAGAATTGTCTTGATCAGCAGGTACAAGTCATGGTAGACTTGATGTGTTTTGCTTTTGAGTTGAGTCTTCTGATTGGCTGTTGGCTTAGGTGGAGGATTTTCATCGTATTCCACGTCGTACTGCTTTAGTGGTGGGAATGGTTCTCTTGACTTCAATATGTTGATGCCAAAGCGGAGTGTTTTGACGTTAGTATCGAAACTGTCAACCGTTTAGTCATACATGTGAACAGTCTTAGTGGGAACATGCCCGAGTCTGGAACGCCAATTCTCAAACAGGACTATGAAAAGAATAAACAGTTTATTAAGGCAATATGGGGTATCTTCAATAATTTGAATTATCAACTAATGCTATGACAGTATTTGACAATATTTATCGGAACTACCCATTCGTTGATCCCAGAATAGAACTCCATTCTATCAGCCTTACAGTAATGACTAAATGGATTACAAGGGGACCACGTTACGTGGACTATTGCGTAGCTAACTCATGATTGAAATAAACTTAGGCCGTTTTAGAAATGTTTTAACCTTTTATTTTCTATTCCTCCAATCGGCATATTACCTTTATGGTGGTGACGCCAAGGCATGATATGCCGGACTGCCGCATTAATTTCATGCAGCATCAGGAACTAAGTCATCCAAATATTGCACCTCAAGTAAGCTATTTAAGGCGTGATACAGAATATCCTAGACAGAAGCCTTTAAAAACTTTAATAGCTTTTCTCCTTGATCATTAATCGGTTCTGTAAGAAGCATGCCAAGTGTCACTTACACAATCCCAATACGCGTTCATCGGATTCCACTTGAATTTTCGTATTCATTCACAAACCTATACGCGTATAGCATCACAATGTCTTATAAATCATCCATGCTTCACCACCAAGCCACGCAATGTCCACGTCGTCCTTGTCACCATGCTTTCTCAATAGACATGAATTCTGCCTTACCCTCAGGTATCACCAAACCCAAAAACATAGCCAAAAACGGGGTATAATTCCTATCTCGTCTAGTCATCGAAGCCAGCAAACTCATCCTCCTTATCCTTCTTAGCCGCTGCAGCTTCAGCAGCAGCCTTTTCGCGATTCTGTCTCCGGACTTCGGCGATAAGTTGATTCAACTCCATCTGCTTGATCTTCTCTTCATCCGTCATCTTAGACGTAGCCTCAGCCTCACGACGCTTACGTCGTTTCTCTCTACGCTCAACGCGCTCATCCTCCTTTTCGTGCTTAGCGCTCCATGCTTCGTTGTTCTTGCGCTTGCGCTTGGTCTCCTCGCTCTTGTCTTTCTTCTCTCCAGACTTTTCTTCCTCGAGAGCCGCCTTTCGTGCTTGCTCGCGGGTCTTTTCCTTGTATGCGTATGTGTCCCAGTCAATCTCGAGGCCGCACATCTTGTCGCCTTTCCAGTTCTTGAGCTCTGGCATCCTGGGCATGCGAAGGAGCCCCCACGCATTACCGAGATCTGCCCAGTCAAGATCAGCTGCGCGAAAGATAGATGTAGCCTGATGAGCGCCATAGCTTCGTGCCCAGCTCACAAATCCCTTTTGAGCCTTGTCGAAAAGTGCTCTATCTGTCAACACCAAATCTCTCATCTTTTTTGTAGCGGCCACAGCATCCTCCTCAGATGTGACGACAGCTGGCTTCTCAAGCTTTGTAATCGGTGTCTTGCGAATTTCCAAGAACTGAACATAGTCTTCCTCTCGGCCCGGGTGCAACATGACCACCGCCAGACCTTTTCGTCCTGCACGACCAGCTCTTCCACTTCGGTGAATAAACACTTTAGGATCTGATGGAGCATCGATTTGAACAACCAAATCGACCTGTGGAATATCCAACCCACGAGCTGCCAGATCGGTTGTAAGTAGTATTGTAGGGGCAACAGAGTTGAGAAAGCGGTTGAAGTTCTTCTCTCGTACTTTCGCTGGATGCTTTCCATGTAGAGGTACTAGAGCAAAGCCTTCTGGCAGAATCGCAGGCAGGACGTGTTGGAAGTAATCGACAGCTGCGCATGTCGAAAGGAAGACGATGCTTCGTTGGGGTTTTATCGGTAATTGTCGAAGGAGCTCCGCAAGAGCAGGCAGTTTTTGACTGGCAGGCTTAACCATATATGCCATTTGAAGACTGGCAGGTGTTTTTCTGTCTTCAAGAATTCCACCATCCTTCATCTTGACCTTGACCTCAATCTTGACGGGATTTCGTAAACCAACTCGGATAATCTCGCCAACAGCCTCGCTAACACTGGCGCTGAAAAGACCTGTTCTTCGCTGTTTCGGCAGATGCGATAGAATCTTCTGGAGATCAGGCTTGAAGCCAAGATCAAGAAGTCGGTCGGCTTCATCGAGAACGAGAACCTCAAAAGAAGACTGAGGACAGTGGACATGAGGTGAAGACAAGAGTTCGACAAGTCGGCCAGGCGAGGAAATAAGGACGTTTGGGCTATGTCGAAGGAAGAAACTAAGATCTTGTGCGGTAGTCGTTGTGCCTCCAACTAGCAACTGAGGTACGATGGCAGGTACTGTAGTAGAGGGTCGCTTTTCGTCGCCTTTCAGGTGTGGGAGGATTTCAGCCGAGGCTTCATGGAATTGCAAAAGATTAACCAAAACAGTATGAATCTGAGCGGCCAATTCGCGCGTGGGAGAAACGATTATCGCTGCAACGTGGTGCTTTTTCGTAGGTTCGCTAAGTCGCAAAAGTTTTTGTACAAGAGGAATAAGGAAAGCAAGGGTCTTTCCGCTACCAGTGACAGCCTATAAACAAGTTAGATGGCCAATCACATACTTGAAAGCAAAATATTCTTACCTCAACAACAACATCTTTGTTTCCGAGGAAATGTGGTAGTGTTGCAGCTTGGACGGGTGTCATTTGGTTGAAGCCCATAGTTGCGACAGCATCGCGAATCCATTCTGCAAGAGGAGGATTAAGAGCGTCCCAAGCTCTTGGGCTTCTCTTTTTGACCTTTTCTGAAGCCATCATAAGACGAGGCCAAGTCTCGGAATTATAAAGAATTATTAAACTGGTCTGTCTTTTACAGATCCAATGCGCATAGAGGGGCCGTCTTTGGGATCTTTTGCGCGAAACATTTCTTGAAATTTTTATCTTATCACCACGTGAGGCAATTGTTAACTTAAAGTTGTGGCGCAGTGGCGGGAGCATGTGGCTGATGTGACATTTTGTCTGTCAGACAGAGCACGTGCTCATAGGGACACGATGTCTTGTCCCTCTGAATGACATGGGACTTGATGGTCCCTGAGATGGATGATTCAATTTGGCTGATGTGGCAGCTGACATGACATTTTGATAGGTAGAAACTGCATAAGAAACAGCCTGGCCAGTACGGATGAGCCGGAGACTGGTGCGTGCCAGGATTGACAGATAATCTTATTTTTTAATTTTGTATCGACTTTCACAAGCCGTGACTTTGAGTTGGATACGAATATTTTACCAAATTTTACATGGTAACATCTTCAAAACCGAGGTGTTTTGTTTCAGCAGACCCTCTAATAGATCATCACATGCTAGAAATCTGTAGTTCAATATAGTACATGGAAAAAGGCGGTGTCACTGGGGGTTGGAACGCCACAGGTAGGTAGGTACGTATCTGGATCGTTCCGAGTCCCTCTACCCCCAGATGAAAAATCTCCAACCGTTACAGCGCCAAACTTGATCAAGAATCAGCGACATACGAGCCAAAGAACAGACTCGTTTAGGTCTTAGCAAGTATCCTCTTTTCATTTCCAGCCAGTGTCACGCGACTCTATATTTCTTCTGTCTCTACTTGTCTCAGCGGCCTAGTCACGCCTGTCGAGTCCCCGTCCCCCTCTATCACTCACCAGTCTCACAAGCCTGGTACATCAAGACTTGTACTATATGTGTGCGTGCCCCGGTCACGGCCACGGTCATCAATACCTTATATCTCCGAACCCATCATGCGGCGGGGGATCCAACCTCCGTTGCACCCTTGTTAATCAATCTGGATTCAATAAACACTATCGACTGTCACCACTCTCACAATTCTCGGCCAAAACGTAGCCCGAGTCCCCCGAAACGGAATAAGACTCAGAGCCTGAGCCCGAGTCAGGGCTACGGCCAGAACCACCAGCAACTACATCATAACCATCACCATCAGCAGCAGAATCTTGGTCTTGGACATAACGACCAGAGTCTACGCCACAACCATCGACGACATAGCCACGAACACGACGGCAACGAGCATCATATTTTAGATCCGGGGAAACAGCAACATAGTCATCCCACTCACGGATCCTCTTACTACGACACTCCCAACACCTTCACAATTTCCTCTCCGTCAGAACCCATCACAACGGTGCGCTCATCGCGCCTTGACAAACATCTCCACTCTACAATACCCAATACCTTCTGGCCCTCCGGCTTCAACGCTCTCCGGCGCATAGTAGTCGGTGCCGTTCGCTGTTCCGCCCTCCCGCCCTTCTCCTTCACCATGTCGTTCCGGTCCAAAATCCCAGAGACGCCCCGCGTCATCTCGCCGAGTCCCACCCCATCCGAGCGCGACGCCGCCGATTACATGGGCCCCGTCACACGCTCGGCAGCCCGGAGACGGACACCCACGCCGCAGCCGCTCGAAGAGGAACCCGATGAGGACCTACCCGAGCCCCCCGAGTTTCGACGCGCCCGAACCCGCAGCCGCTCGCCGATTGATGCACAGGCCGTGACGCGCTTGACGAGGCGCACGAGCACTGCTGCTAAGGCGGGCAAGATGTCCAAGGATACTATTCCAGAAGAACAGACGACTTCTAATGGGTCGCTCAATAGTAACGGTAATGGAAAGTCCACCACATCGAATGGTCACCTTGCGCCGCCGCAGCCTACAACACCGGTGGGATGGTCCTGGCGTGACTTTAGTCGAAGTCCCAGTCCCCTGGGTCTTATTCCCATCCACCGACACTGGAGGACATTCGTACACAAGCACGAGGTACCACGCAAGGTACTCCACGTGTCGATCGGGTTCTTTGTTATCTGGCTCTATGTGACGGGTACTCAGACAACATCGGTCACACCATGGCTCATGTCAGCGCTCATTCCTATCGCGGCAACTGACTGGCTCCGACACCGATATGCGTCCGTCAACCGCCTCTATGTCAAGGTTCTTGGTGCCTTGATGCGCGAGAGCGAGTACTCCGGCTGGAATGGTGTCATTTTCTACCTCCTCGGTGCCTGGATTGTCCTCTATTTCTTCCCTAAGGATGTTGGTATTATGAGCGTTCTTCTGCTCAGCTGGTGCGACACCGCTGCCAGCACCTTCGGCCGGCTTTGGGGTCGATATACCCCTCGTCTTCGCAAGGGCAAGTCTCTTGCTGGTTCGACTGCTGCATTCCTAGTTGGCGTTGGCACGTCGTACTTCTTCTATGGCTGGCTCGTCCCTACAGTCGGTCCTTTCCCCGGTGACGAGAACTTCCTCTTCAAGGGTGTTCTCTCACTGCCCAAGACCATCTGTGAAGCTGTCGGTGTCTCAAAAGAGCAGACAACCATCTCTGGTGCCCTGGCCCTGGGCGTCATGAGCGTGTGGTCCGGCTTCGTGGCTTCCGCCAGCGAAGTAGTAGACATCTTCGGTTGGGACGACAACCTGACGATTCCCGTGCTCAGTGGTTTTGGTATCTGGGGCTTCCTCAAGATTTTCTCCTAGACGATACAAGTCTCAGGGTGGAAGCAGCATCTTATGAACATAAAAGGCTGCCATTCCCACTAAACCACGGCATATATGAGACATTGAGCAACGCATATATGCAACGCATTAGTCTGATATTGTGCATGCATTGGGGGGTTATGTATATACCCTGCTCTATCCCCTTGTTTCTCCATCTTTTTCTTTCTCTTACTCCTTCTTCTTTGTTAAAGCATTTATCTTATGAAAATGGGTCTGCTGGAGATTGAGTTTACACATGTTCTCAACATCGAGGGCTTTGTTTTTGTTTGTACTTTATTAAGCTATGCTTGCGAGATGGGAACGGGGTGTGGAAGAGGAGGAAGAACATGAAACCCCCCTACAGAAAATTAACATAACGCTTCTCCGGTTTAGGTACCTGGCTGCGAACCTTGTTTTCAGGTGCCATGTGGTGTTACGTCGGGATGATATATATCTATTCTTGATCTATGGTGGGACATTTGGAATAGAAAATGGAATGGAACAGCATGATAGGGTGCGATATTTTAGGACCATAGTATATAGAACGAAACCATGGGGTTATCTAGATAATGAGACGAAACGCACCTCCTTTTCCTTTTTTTTTTTTTTCAAAGACTCATCATGACACCTTTGCAAGAAATTGGCTGGTTGCGCCACTTTTGACGTCTGTTGTACGAACGCCGTACAGCATTCGTATTGCTCACCTCCCTGCTTAACGGTCTGGATGATAAATCCGTGCCACGAGGTATCTAGTTGGGAATTCCGGTGATAGTTATCAGTCGTGCTGCAGAATGTTTCACGGCCTCGGAGGCTCAACGTGTTGAACAGCAGAGTCTCGGATGCCATTCATCCGGGGTCAAATAAGTTGTACAGAACTGTTTGAACGCTCTTTTTTGGCAGATCGGGGCAATCAACTTGGACGTGGAGGCTTTTGTCTCTCGGTTATGTCCGGTCGTTGAAGGCGGACTTACACGACAGCGTCCGTGATGGCGGGATGAGTCGCTCAGCTCTGGAGGCGAGTTCTGCTTACAAGATGGTTGACTACGTCATGTTAGCAAATCAAAGGTGAGATCGTTCTGCGATATTTCCTAACAGAACTCCTGCTGCATTGGGTAAATAGCTTGGTATGTGTAAATGGCTGTAGTTGCGAGATAGATTGGCTAATTGGACATGAATCGTTCCGTTGGCAAAGCCTCAAGTCCAGCACACACCTTTCACACCATCTTTACAAAGAAGAAAAAATCCATCTACTTTGCATCTCTGTTTAAGCTTGTCGTCCTATTAGACGGTGCCCCATCATCAACCCCCCTGCACAAAGTTGCATCTTCCCCTCCGTGTGCCTGGGCCACGCCTTGCCGCACGCAACGGCGCTGAGTTGTCCGTGCGTGATGGAGGGTATCATGGCAGGGGAGGCGTGTAGATGATAAGTACATACTATCTGTAGTATTTCGAGATATGTACGCTTGGATAGTCATGTTGCAGTGAGAATTGTACTTTGTAACTTGGTCGTCTTTCGTCGAATGATTTAGGACATAGAACGAACCAAAGGTCCAAGTCAAGTCCTGATGACTTTGTGAGTGGCTATGCGGATGCGCTGTTGGAAGACGACACCCGCCTTGTCATGCAATGCAAATGCAATGCAGTGCACTGCAAAACAAAGGCACCTGGCTTCTTGTGGAGAACAAGTCAGTCATCTTTCATCTCTTTCCAATCTCGACGAATCCCGCGTCAGTATCCGGGTCCGGTCATCATCCACCGGTTCATCTCGCTTTCATGGCCTCAAATCGATCAATGTAAGGCGGGCAGATCATTCGACTCATTGATATCCGGGAAATTGAATTATCAAAGCACAGCAGCTTGAATAGATCTGACGCACAGCTCGCAACGCAGGGCTCGCAAGTCATGCCACCTAGGTGATAGGCCCTTGGGGGGGTCTCGGGTTTCTAGGTAGGACTTGCCATTCAAGCTGTATCAGGACACGATCATCACAAGTGATTCGCAACTAACAAGATCGCGAGGAAGATGAACCAGGATGGTGCCCGTTTGATGCCGACGATGATCGGACGTCGCTCAAGAACATCCCAGGTCCGGGGACGCAGTAATAGTGAGACAGGAGAGAAAGTTACTTCGGATTTCAAACGAAGTAACTACCCGTATCGGATGTGCATGAACCGTGACAGCTCTTGAGAGGTAGGTAATGACTTCACGTTCTGAGTGGCGGGTAGCGACAGGAACCGTTGAAAGCGTGTTACAGTGGCTCATGATAGCAAAGCTAAAGGGGCGCCATTGCCGCAGACTCCAGAACTGTCACCATACAGCAGAGCTGCAGCCCGGAAGCTGCACATAACCGGGGCGACGTTTCCATTCGTAGTTATCGGTTGACAGGCTGGCTTTGTCAGGGACCTCATCCAACAAGCGTTGGCCTGGTTGTGCAGTATATGCAGAGTCTAGGGATTTAGGCCGGCGGAGAATGAGTCGATATGATCAGTGATGACTGTTTTCCAATATCGAGTGCTCATGTGGCTACTCATTTTCCTCATGGCTCGGGCTATCATGAGATATCCATATGAAGAAGTCAAAGAGGAACATCTTTTCAAGTTGATATTGATGTTGCATGACCGTTGGGTAAAATGGAGGTCAGGATTGAACATGTAATTTCGGTTCGCAGTTCCTTAGTGCTGGCCGTTATGGCGGTCTTTGATGAACCATAGCGGCTCAGACGTAATGATTATATCCGCCATCTTCACAGACTCTCTTCACAGATTCGTCAGACAAGCTGTCAAGCTAAGAGTCCCACCGGGACAAATCTCCAAGCATGTACCCTGTTACAGAAGTCATGAGCTAACTGTGCCAATGCTCATCAACTAGATAAAGATGGTGGATGGTGGATCTTGCGGTGTACCTTTTGGTGAGTGGTCTGCAGTAACGAGCGGGGAAGGGGGCGAGAAATAAGGGAGAAATGCCGTAGGTACAGCACTGTAAAGGCCCATCGCAATGGATGCAGTCATGATAGTTGTTAGTTGTCCAAGCATTATCCAATCAATTGTTGACAGAATTTGACCGATCTTTCTCGCCAATGGAATGGCGTTGGACAAAAGGTTGAACAGATCGAGGGTGGTGAAGCCGAAAGCTCGACAATTTGGACATGAAGCATCTCAAAAGTCGTGTTGAAGTCGTGATAGTGGATCCTTGGAGTTGTATCAAGGCAATGGGTTCATGGTGTTACCCGGCCTGTCAATTGCTTCATGACGAGCTGAATTGAGTTATGTCAACAAAGGACATCTTGGGTATGGTCAATGAGGCTCTGCGTGATTGTGATAGAAAAATTGACATGGCACGTGGAACATCCAAGGTTGAATCAGCCAGAAAGAAAAAGTAAATCCAACAAAATGACTGTCATCAATGGAAAGGAAGATACCAGGAAGGTACGTTACGCACGCACGCACTTTCCATCCCCCACCATCCCACCAACTTGATCCGTCAACGCATGGATGAATCCTTCCTCCTTTCTTGAAAGCTTCCACTACGTATTACACGCACCTGCCAGACAGAAAAGCTGCTGCAAATGGCACCCACCTTCATAAAGAAGGTGCCAGAGACATCTCTCTCTCGATTGAGGTGGCCCCTCGATCGGGTCCCTGGAATTCAATACCGACCAGACCTTGTCTTGAATTTCACCCCATACAATACAACCAACCTTACAATCCAATTGCATATCAAACCCACCGTCACAGCAACGTCTGGTAATCATCTTGACAACGCATCACTACATTACCTCCTGTGCTCTTCTGTAAAGGTACAGTTACAGGACTGAGCATTGCCAGAAATTGCCCGACTTGCTGCACCTCTACCCGACCCGCCGCCTTGCGTTCGCTTCTCAATTCACACCCTGTCAACCAATGCTGAGAGCCAATCCTCGGTCAGGCCATTGCATGGTGTCTATCTTGATCGTTACCTCTTTCTTCTTTCTCGACAGACATGTCTGAGCTTTTTGGTTAAAACGCTGCCAGCGAACAAGTTGTAATTGGAGGGGGGTGTGGGCGAGACTGCGTTTGGTGCTTAGAGGGATAATCCAAGGCTGCTTTTCCATCAACTTCGTCTTTTGGCTTTGCTTAGCGTCAGCGCGCTTGTTTGCAACTCTCCGCCTACGTCTCCATGCTCCATGGTGCTGCCTACTCCCCTGCAGCAAGGAACAAGACGCGGTTTTAATGCATCCCAAAATTACACTGCGGATGCATTCAAGAATTTTGCATTCTCCAGTATCCGCTCCTCCGCGCACACGTCCTGCTATTTCCTCACGCAGAGCGCTTGATGCCAAGGGTCTAGTCAGTGGTTGGTGATCTCACGAATATCCATTTACACGGTGAGGCAACCAATGTCTTTTTTCTTCAGACACCCACCACCAATGTTACCCGCTACTCCAAACGGTATCGGAATCCGGCCGGTTGAGATGTGCTCTGAATGGTACAGATATGCCTTTGTGAGGGTGTGGGCATTGGTGTCTACTTTACTTACCTAGGTCCATCTAGTCAACTCTCCAGCCAGTCAGCGTCAATTCGGTCGTTCGTTGCGTTGTCTGTTTGGTCCTTTCTTACCCACGATCCATTTACCTGCTTTCAGTCCGCTACTAGCTATCGCCAAAAAGCAGCGTGCCAGCCTAGTTTACATCGGCTATGTCCCTCACGTCACTCGTCCAAGAGCCCAATCCAAGCCCGGCCTCGACTTGCCTCCTCCGCTTCTCAACGACCAAGCCCGTGACGCTCAGACGACTAACACCACCGGTCTCTAATCAATCCAGACAAGCAAATATCGGTGGAAAACTTTTGCCCCCAAGACAAGTTATACACATGGTCCTTGTCCTTTCTCAACACTTGGACCCAAGGGCTAGTGCAGCCACTGTACCCGTTGATGGACCCGGATATGCATGGCATCTTACCAGCATCTTACTTTCTTTTGCTCTTCTGCTGCTGTACCATAGGGTCTGGGTCGGTCCCTTCCAAGTCGGGTCTTCTCTCGGTCTTCGCTCCGGCACACAGACGCATTTTTCTCTTTTTATTAATTGCCCACTAGCACATGGTATCGTCATGTTCTATCCAGCGCCACGTTTTACACATATCCATTGCCCTATCAAGCACATATCCCCAGTCTCTTCCCTAGACTTGCCCGGTAAATATCGTTTTGGATTCAAGGCGGTCTCCATTTTTCTCTTTCTTAATTGTTACATCTGACATCTAAGATTGCGGTTTTTGCTCTCGGCATATGCACATGCCCTTGCTCATCTAGGTGGCCTTGTTACACCCAGCCAACGGCGTAGCTCAAAGGCGTTTACAATTCCAACGTCACTGCATTTGTCAAAGCAGAGTCTCTGAAGTATCTTAAAGCCACACTTTTCTTTTAGTTACGCCTTATTCAAGCATTGGTCTTTCTCTATCTTCACCCTCCCCCAAAAGCCCTATCTTGAGCATGCTCCGTTACTCTTCTCTTTCGTTGGTCCGGTTGTCAAACGGCAGTCCATCTTGCATAGGTCTCTAACATTTCATTACCCTTCCAAGGCTCCTTTGCCGCTCCTAGCCTCCCTAGTCACCCTCCTAGTTTCAAAGTTTCGATACCTGGTCATATCGTTGCCTTCCGTGATGGCCCACACTTGTGCATCTTGTCGTGATCGTCTCGTCTAGCCTCCCATCACCATCTGGACCATGCCATCGCCCTGCCATATCCTATGGCACGCCCTCATGAGCGGGGTTGCTCGTCCTTCGTCGACGAATGGTGTCAAGATGAGTTATCCTCATGTTGTTCCGGTTTGGCCGAGTAGGGTTTGTGAAAAAGTATAAAAAGGCCAGAGCTGATGCTGTTGAAGCTTTCTTCTTCTTCTTCCTTTCTCATCATTCTTCAACCAGCTCCTGACTTGAAGTGCCAACTTGCCCATAACTTCTACCAAGTCTCCTCGGCTTATTGTCTTTGATACACAACTCTATACCTCAACTGAACTTGACCTACCCTCACTCAACTCAACGTTGAACCACCACTCGGATCACTTGTCAAAGTACTCAATTGGCATAAACATATCTTATTCTCTCTCAAATAATCATCATGTCTTCTCATTACACTCCTGTGGGCTACTCCATGCCTCTTCCCGTTCCCTCCAAGGGCCCTCAATACCCCACCTACAGCCAATATTCCGTCTCGCCTCCGGAATGTGATGACTCGGTTAGCTCCGCCTCGGGCATCCCCTCCTACAGCAATGGTGGATACTCGGCTACCTCGTCCGGGTACCAATATTCTGGCGGATATGGCGACTATGACAGCACTCGCTCTGCTAGCGGCGTTGACTTCCAGGAGTACATGCAAGACCGCTTTGCCAACTCTTTTGACCCAATTCCTCTTGACCGCAGTATGGCCATGCAAGCTCAGACGTAAGTGGATCCTTCCATCTAATTCCCACAGACGCGAGGCAGACTTTTGTCTGCTGGCCGCTGTTTTGCGTGGGACTTACACATTCTTGCCTAGCAGCGAAGGATAATTGACCAGGATGTATGCTAACTTGATTTTGCGAGCAGATCTGGTAAGATGAATGCCAAGCATCGCGAGCTTATGGAGCTCCAGAAGAAGGCGCAGGCTCGTCTTGCGAAGACTCGCGAGCGCTTCCAGGAGGGTATGCGTGATGCACATGAGGTCCGCAGCGACCTTGAGTGGACACAAAAGAAAGTTGGGTAAGTCAAATCGACTCAGCGAATTTTTCGAACCAGCGCACAAACGCAACTGCAATTTGTCAAGCGCGGCGAGATCAATTCAGAGAAACAATTTGAGACTAACAGTGTCACAGCTCACTCAAGACCAAAGCTTCTCGCAAGCATGGCAAGGAGTACAACAAGGCCCGCGCCCGATATCCATCCCCTGAGAACTAAAACACTCTCTTGATAATTTCTTTGAAGCGGCATTTTGAACTTTTACGACCAAAATAATCACTAGGGGGCAACTTTCGACTACTTTCAACTCACCAAAATTTCCTACTCACGCACATAGTTCCACTACAAAATGCAGGAACAAATGGCAATCAGATTCCCGGAATTTCAGGATAATTATTTTTTTTTTGTACTTAGCGAGTATTTGACGCTTGTCATGCCACCCTCAATTCCGACCTGCATGAACGAGTAGTTCATGCAAGGGGAGCATGAGGTGACGTTGAAATCAGGGTGCACTAGGCGCGGCAATTGAGCCGCCTGACGCGCCTCGTCTTGCTGCTTTTAACAAAAGCGACAGGGCAGGTGGTGTGGGCAGTTCTTAGCCAGGAACGCCAGCCTCGTGGCTTCTGGGGCAGGTGGGGGGAAAACACGCGGAGACGGCGAAGATGGGCGGCTTTTTCACGACTTATGGCTTATGATTGGATGAACTGAACGACCTAGGGGCGGTTGTTAAAAGTACACCTCCTCCCAAGCTTCTGTGGGGTGCCGGGGGGGATAGCGTCAGCAGGTTTGCAGCAAGACATGATGTGTCGGAACAGATTGCTGCATGAAAGACGTGCTTGGAAACCTCTCTGGGTATGGGTGACGCGGGAGCAGCCGAGGGCTGCAAGGTCTTCCAGCTCGTGGCATTCGCCGAGGGGGGTGTATTGAGTGAGAAACCCCGGAACGCACTGGAGCAAGAAGGTGACAGGATGGAGAACAGTAGCGGATTCGCAGAGCAGTGTATTTAAGACGCTTACCCCAATCAGGGGAGGCAGCGATGTTGATATCGCTTCATTGGGTAACGCGGCGAGTCTGGAGAGCTGATGGGACCATCTTGGGAGGACCAGGGTCTGTAAGAAGGTTTTCTTTGTGGATATCTCGATTGGAGTATGGAGTCTCATAGCAAGCAACATTTCGTTTCCCCTCTTTGACTGAAGGTATAGCCCTGGGACCAATTGATGTGATAACCCCCCCGTAGATGTGATTGACCTGCTCCCCACGCCCCTCCGGACCATCGACAAGCCGTTCTGAGTAAGGACAAGCATGTGATATGAGGCATATTGGCATAGTGAGTTGAAGTCCGGTGGAATGGTACTTGGAGGTTGTTAGACCCCCTGTCCGTATGTCACATGATATAGCACGTGATATAGTGGTTGGTATCAAAATCTGTCCCTGGCTAAGTATGAGCCATGGGTTTGATATGTGATGTTGGGCGCTTTCCGAAGTGATTCACCAAATGAACATTGTCCATAGCAATGTTTGAATCGCATAATCCATTTGTATTGGTGGTCGTCCGTCGAAATCAATGCTTCAAGCCGGGGCATCACCAGTCATCGCAGCTTTCCCAGCACCTCGAGGAATCCATGTTGCTTTTGTCGTCAAACCACGGGCCTTCTCGATCTTCTCCCAGGGATTTTCGTTGGACATGGGATCGTAGTACCCAGTGAACTTGTTACCCCTGGCGCCATGCGCTCCCTGGTGGTGACCTTGAGGCGTGGCCTGTGCTGGAGCAGGTCTTTGGGGAAGACTAGCCGGGCGCGCTTGCGCTGGCACTTTCTGTTTTGTAGTGGCGACTTCTTCATCATCGTCGTCCAGGGAAATCTCATCCTTGTTGGACCGGGTTCCCAGTGCTGCGGAGTTTGCGCCGGTTGCAGATGACTTGGATGGCATTACAGCATCTGCGTTTGGATTATAGCGACGACGCTTGGAAGGCGGCGATGCAGCGCCGAAGGATGAGAAGCCCATTTGAGCCATGAGGTCGTCATCAGAGACTTCAACGTCGTTTTCTGTGGGGTCCATCTTGAAGTTGTGGAAATAGATTGTAATTTAGCGTGGTTCACTTGAATAGTAAGATAGAATGAAAAACGCTTGTGCTTGAGTGAGTGAAGTTGGGAGATGGATGAGTCGAGTGTGTCGAGTGAGATGAAGGAAAGAGTGAAGTATGTTTGGCGCAAATGGAATCTGGGGTTGAGGCTAGTTGTGGAGTTGTGGCTGTTGGGCAGCTATTGTGGCTTGACACTTTGTGCCTGTCTGGGCATCTGTCGACGTTTACGGAGTAGAAACGACAAGGATCAAAAAACAGAACAAAATTATGATTATGGCATGAATCGAATTTCCTCATTTTACACGCATAAAACATATCATTGATACAGATATACGAGGCTATGGCGCAATACTTTTCATGCTATGACAGTATCACAGCCAATGTTTAAGAAGAAGGGAAATATCAGTGACATCAGACTGATGATCAAGGGCCCAACGAGACTTAATTAGAAACAAATAGGCTAGGATAAGTTATGTAATCGGAAGATTAAACCAAAGTCGCCGAATGACAAGAGAGATTCCCTGGCGTTTGTGTAACAGATCTGCGGCCACCCGAAGCCTGGCGTGTTTCATTTCTTGGTTGTGAAGAAATTAGGTACCAAGCAGACCATTTCGGTGCATTTTTTATTTTTTATTTTTTTTTCATGTGAATTCATCTGTTCTCTTCAGAATTAATATACTCATTCTTGGTTTCATCCCATCTAAACTACTTTTTTGTTGCTTCTTTCGATATCTGCAACCCACGTCATAGAATCTACGCCACAACAACAGTATCATCATGGCTGATGCAAAGCCCATCAAGCTCAATCCGCCAACCAAATATGCACCATCTACCAAGAACTCACCTCCCGTGGATCCTCCAACTCTCGACTGGATCACCACAACATGGAGCGTCACGCACTCAACACTGAGCATGTGGCGCGATGCCCGCAACGTCCGCATCACATACAAACTCCTCCCAGGAACGGCAGATGGCCGCCCACGTATCGACGACCTAGTCGAATACGAGCCGCTCTCCAAAGACGGAACACTCAAGACAGTCCAGGGCATCGACACACAAGCTTCTTCTATCGGATGGGACTGGCGGGGCAAAGGATGGTTGGTCTTTGTCAACACGCATTGGGAGCTACTAGGTTGGGGCGAAGCAGTTACTTCAGAGGGCGTTAAAGAGAGATGGGCGGTTACGTGGTTTGCTCCGACGGTGTTTACGAAGGAGGGAGTTGATATCTACTGTGATCGTAAGGAGGGATTGAGTGAGGAGACATATGTGAGGATTAGAGAGGCGCTGAAGGGATTGGAGACGAAGAAGGTGGCCGAGATGGTGGAGGCTCATATGCAACCTGTTGAGATCAGATTGCCGTGGGTTGAGGGATGAGTGTTTGTGAAACGTGTTTGGAGGGGAATTTTTGTTGAATTTTTGAGTATTCTGATGTAATATACCCTATCGCTTGGATCAGATAATACTATAGCCTAATACTATGTGACAAATTACAGAATTACACGATAATTCGAGATCATGTGAGATAGGTCAACAATGAAGCACTGCCTAGTTGTGTTGATATGTGTTCTTTATAGAGGTATTGTGTAGGGACTCAAAGCTTCTTTACGTCAGAGTCTTGTAGATCTAGCCACTACTTCAGGGGCTCCCATGAACTATCGACAACAAGTAATCAATATACCCATAGCGCCTCAGTTTAGGTCACGATGCGAAGGGTTTAGGTATGGCTTATAAAATGACTCAAGGAGCAATGAGTCTCGGGGTGAGAGTTTTTCGGTATTTCAGTAGCAAACAGACAGTCAAATCGAATACGATGGTATCAAAGGGTACAAGCCGTGAAAGTCACTAAATGCGTGTCTTATTCTTGGGTATATTATGCTAAACTATCAATTCTTGGAACGATGCCGCCGTCGTTCATGATCATCTCTCTCTAAATGTCGTGAGTCTCTTCTTTCCTGAGGCTCATCATCTCTCCGAGGTCTCTCTCTTCGTTCCTTGTTCTCCCCGTAGCGCTTTCTCTCATGCCGTGACCCTTCTCTATCATGATGTTCATGTCTTCGACTTTGTGAATCCTCATACCCATCATGGCTATGCCTTCTGTCTCTTGACCTGTGTCTTCGCTCATGTCGACTAGAAGACCTCTCCTCGTCGCGATCGCGACCCCTATCTCTATGTCGCTCTCTGCTCCCGTCCCTCTCTTGATGCCGCCTCCGCCGTTTCTCACGATGTCGTTCATCCCGGCGCATCTGCTTTAACTCTTCTTCTCTTTCTTCCTGGAAGCGCTTCCTCTCCTGTTTAATCTCTCGAATCTTGGAGGCTCCCTTCTTCATCATAGCGAGAGGATCGTTAGATACAATACGTTTAGCATCTCGTTCTTTGCGATTAGGATCCTGATTTCCCCATACGTCTTTCGACGATGCATCAGGGGCTGCAGCATCAGATTGAGAGTACCATGGTCGGAGGGCGCCATCCTTTCCTGTCGCATTGGAGAATCGCATAGTGTACTGGTCCTCGTAGCTTTGCTTTTTCTTCTTGGCTTCCTTCTCGGCTTCCTCGTTCTTCTCAGCGTGAGCTCTGGACTTCTCATCACCCAGAAGATCAATATGTCCATTGTGATCCACGATGGGCGCGGAACTTGTGCTCTTCTTCTCAGACTCAACTCTTACAAGAGCCGAACTGTCTCTTTCCATTGCTATTCGCATCTCAAAGTCGGTATCGTCCTCTCCTGGTCGCTTTCGTTTTCGTCGCATACTCGTCCTTTGCGATCCATCGCGATCACGAACGGGACGCTCGTCGTCTTTTGGCGGTTCATTGTCTTCGATCGGCGGTGGAACTTCACCTCTAAGAATAGCTAAGCGGCGTTGCGCATCAATCTCTTGCATGCGCTGCTCTTCCGCTTCTTCGGCGGCCTTTGCGGCGGCTTCATCGCGACGGACGCGGGCGATGTTGTCGGCATTGTAGACGTTCCACGATTTCTTTCCTAGTAAGTGACTGAATGAAGAGATGTTAGTTACGTGTCAATTAGGTAGTTGGGAGTCTTGTACTTGCAGTGGCATTTTGAAGATATTAGGATAAGAAAAGTCAAAAATCTACCTAAGATAGTTAACTTAGACCTCTCGTTGAGGACCCTTCCCCAAGTTTAGGTAACCTTAGGTAAGTTCTTAGTGGGGGCCGTGTCATCACCCGCTGTGCTGTGAGGCTGTGCCAGCTGGAGACGCAGGACCCCGCCATTGAGCTCTGATCGCCACTGAAACTGTCCTTAAGGGACTCGACTTACTTAAGGTGGGTAGCTCCCCTGCATGTGTTTGAAGAGTGTAACAACATCTTGCTTACCTGCCGACCTTGCCTTACTCAAATTTGTCCCCTTCTTTCATCATCACCGACAATTGACATTACCTACCTAACCATCAATCGCACCACTCTGTTGCCTAGCTATGCATCGGCCCTACCCCCCTCGTCCTGCCGGGCCTCGACCAGTTCGACTGCACGTTGAGACCATCGAGGATAAAACTTTAAGAACCAAGTTCGTGTACAACAACAAGTAAGTTAAATCTGCTTTTGCACGAAGGATTGGCTTTGTGGTCGAGCCCCCAAGCGGGTGAAGATAGCAATAAACGGTTCAGCTCGCAACAATACGAAGGACGACTAATGATGCTTGGGTAGATGCGCTGTCTCACCTGAAGACTTTCCTCCCAACCGAGATGGCTCTGATCATCACATCCTCATCCGTGGTGGCCAACCCGTTGGCGAATACGTCGTCACTGCTACGCCTATCCCCGGCTTCCCCAGAGGCGGCATCAGTCTGTCCGACGCTCACCGAACATGGGCCGGCATCACCATGAGGGACGAGTTCATGGGCGAAATCTACAATCCTTTCGGTGCTCGAAACGATGCGTACCTGGGCACCGTCGACCTTTCAATTACTTTCAGAACCCAAAACAAGAAGACGGACGTTCCTTACGACGAGGAAGAGCTCTCCAAGCTCTTCATAGACACATACCAGAACCAAGTACTTGCTCCTGGTCAACGTATGCTCATGGACCACCGCAACATTCCTCTTCTCGTGGTAGTCGATTCCGTCGTTCTGACGGGTTTGGACACGTCTTCAGAAGGGGAGCAGAAGAGCCAAGACCCCAATGTCAGAGGCATCTTAATTCCACAAAGCAAGGTGTTCTTCCACGCCAAAACGGGTGACGGTTTCAAACTCAAGCCCTCGGTAAACAAGCCCAACGCCAGTGCCATCTTTGCTCCCAGCTTCAAGTTTGAGGATCTTGGAATCGGTGGCTTGGACACCCAGATTTCTACCATCTTCCGTCGTGTGTTTGCGTCTCGTATCTTTCCTCCTGGCTTGGTTGCCAAGATGGGTATTGATCACGTCAAGGGACTTTTACTTTATGGCCCTCCAGGAACCGGTAAAACACTAATTGCCAGACAACTGGGCAAAACTCTAAACGCCCACCCGCCCAAGATCGTCAATGGTCCCGAAGTCCTCAACAAGTTTGTGGGTCAGTCCGAGGAGAACATCAGGAAATTGTTCGCAGATGCAGAGAAGGAGTACAAAGAGAAGGGAGATGAGAGCGGTCTTCATATCATCATCTTTGATGAGCTTGACGCTGTTTGTAAGCAGCGTGGTTCCGGATCTGGCGGCGGTACCGGTGTCGGTGACACTGTTGTCAACCAGCTACTTGCCAAACTCGATGGTGTGGACAAGCTCAACAATATCCTTTTGATCGGCATGACCAATCGAAGGGATATGATTGATGAAGCTTTGCTACGACCCGGACGTCTAGAGGTGCAGCTGGAGATTTCTCTTCCTGACGAACAAGGCCGATATGGTATTATCAAGATTCACACCAACAAATTCACCCAAAACGACATCTTGGACGACGACGTCGACTTGACTGAGCTGGCTCGGCTTACCAAGAACTACTCTGGTGCTGAAATCGCTGGTCTAGTCAAGGCAGCAGCAGCCAGTGCATTCTCGCGGCACACTGATGCCAATCAGATTACTACCACAAAGGATATCGAGCACATGAAAGTCAAGTGGAGTGACTTTTTGTTGGCCCTCAGTGAGGTCCGACCAGCGTACGGTGCCTCGGAGGCGGAATTGGAGGCGGCTCTCGCTTTGGAAATTATCCATTATTCACCTCACATCCAACGTATATTGGACGACATGCTTGGTGTTGCGCAAATGGTCAAAGAGGACTCTGTAAAACTAACCTCTTCAATCATCTTTCACGGCGCCCAGGGTAGCGGCAAAACAGCCCTCGCCGCACATATCGCGAAGCTTTCAGACATTCCATTCATCAGAATGATCACGCCGCAAAAGCTTGCCGGATATCGTGATGATTTCGCAAAGTCCGAATTCATCCACAAGACCTTCAGCGATGCTCAAAAGTCGCCCGTCAGTGTCCTAATCTTGGATAGCATTGAGCAATTGATCGGATGGAACCCCATTGGGCCTCGTTTCTCAATGACAGTCCTCGGCACATTGTCTGCTTTAATCACTAGCCCACCTATCAAGGTAAGCATTTTATTGATAATGATATGAGCCCAATGTAGCTAACAAGTAACACAGGGTCACCGTCTTCTAGTGTTAGCGACTACCTCACAACCTAACGTCCTCAAGGAGCTTGACATAGCAAAGGACTTCGAGAAGGATGTGCGCGTTCCTACAGTTTCTAACCTCCGTGAATTGAGAACAGTGCTGCAAAATTCGAGCGGTGTGCCTGCCGGCAGCATCGATCGTGTGCTAGCTCGTATTCACGAGCATACCGGAGGAGAACAGGTTGGGATCGGAATTAAGCCCATCATAGCCTTTATTTCAGAGGCCAGGATGACCCAAGACGCCGATGTCTTTGCCGAGAAATTCTCGAATTTGGTTTTGACAAAGATGCAGGGCTCATGGGCTGGGTAGTGGTCCAAAGAGATGAAGAACCAAAGCATTGGCTTTCCATAGCCATGGCTCTTTACTAGATAATAGAATAATTAGACCAGCTTTAGGCCATTTGGTATAATCTAGTATAAACGAATCCTAATCTTTGACTATTTCCCGAAGTAACTTTATTTTACTTATGATAAGTTTAGGAAATATATATAAACTAAGCTTTAAAACTTTTACCAACATAGGCAGGTATTATGATGAGTTAGATTAGTTTAGGATAAATCGGACCTGGAATTTGATGATCTACTACGTATTTTTGACATCCTGCCCGGGATTTCCAAGTCGCTTGGTTCCCTGAGGCCAGGCCACAATCACGTCGAGTTGCTTGCTGAAAACCTGCAGGATTTGGCTTTGGTTATACCACATATAGAAAGCTGATGTCACTCTGAGTTGTCCCTGTATCACCAGAAACGACTTTAATCAGAGCAGCTTCACCTTTAGGTAAAGATACACAAGGACGGTCGGTAAACCAGATGGTTGTATTTTACAAATATCTTATAAATCTGCAGCGTTTACCAATCCATGATCAACGATGGTACCTACCTTAGGGTAGCTCGTTGGCACCGTTACATGGCTGATCACATGGCTATCGCTTCAAGCGGCCAAAGGGTAATAAACATCAGAGTTGTACAAGGGAACCTTGAAGCACGCACGCGAGAATGGATACTCGTCCACCTACTAAGTATAGTCTATAACTATGTCGCATTCCGCAGAAGCAGTATGAACCAGTCTAACAAAGAAAAAGTGGCTGGGCCCGGAGCGGAGCGGTTCATCGGAATCGGCGCGGGCCTTGGGACTACTCGACTTGTCACGAACTACTTTCCAGATCTTGACTCGGCCGGGTCAGTGGAGGCGAGAAAGAATATTTTAATAGGTGTTGAAAGAGAGAAACGTATGCGTGATGTTGGACGGGAACCCCGCTGGATGGGGAGATGGTTGGATATTGAGGCTTGGAATGACTCGCTGTGATGGGGATTGGTGGTTGAGGGGACGGGTACACCGCATGTTTGGTGAGTCAAGAATGGTCATTGGAGGCTCTTTGTGCTAGTGAATATGCAGGTTGATGGGTTTGTTGATCTGGCGCGTATCAATTATCGTTGATAATGATGCTGCGAGCATACAAAATTATCACATATTTATGGCTCTTCAACTTGTGGATGCTATGGTAAATAGCATCGGCGACTAGGTTGCAAGGCGAGTTATTGTAGCATTGCATATTGCCCACAATAAGTACCGTCCGTTCTGCCGAGACAATGCGGGTCAGTCAAGTAAGACATGAGAGAAGTTTGACTAAGGCGTTGATAAGGCTGCAGAATTGATTATCTACAGCAACTTCATCTGACAATTGATTCTTTGCATGCCAACCTCGACTACCCCTAGACCTAGGCCTGAACCTTGACTACCGAGACAGGTAAAGACCACGGATGCTTCCCCGGGCACCCAAGCTGTTGGTGTCGAATCAGAGCTCAAAGTAAGTTTGACCTAGTCTGATTTTCAAGGATCCAATCTCAGGCTTGTTGTCATGGATGCATAGCACGTGTAGGATCAGATCGCGCGAGAAAGAAATGGAATGGTTCGCAAATGTAAAGAGTTTCAAGATGATGGAGAACAGAGGAGAGAAGTGATTGATTGCGTTGTGATAAAAGACGGATACTAATGCCAAGAGTAGAAAAACGTGATGGACCATGCATGATGCATTAGCTGCGCTGCATCTTCGGTCATGGGATTCTCTTTCTGGAACGATTTCGCTCTCTGACCCCCCCGCCTGTAAGGTAATCAAGTCATTGTGCAGTAATTATCGTACAGGCCGTCCCTTAACCACCATTGAGAAAATCCCCTCATGCGACTTTCCGATCAGATGCAAAAACTCTATCAGAATTGATACCCAAGATTTCCCCTCTGATCGACAAAACTGGGCATTAATTCTAGACTTCCCATCTTTCTTAGTCGCCGCCCAACACTATAAAATCTGTACGAATATTCAAGTAGTGGTAGTTGACTCGGGTACGTGGTACTTTTCCCTCTGGCTGCAGCGTAAAAAAACATGACAGAGGTGTAGGTACACTGTACCTTGCAATATGCAAATGGTTGGGGGTTTGCAGGGGATCTTATGTACGTGACACGGGGCCGAGCTGTGAACCGTTGAGGGATGAACAGCGGGTACTTGATACTTTTGTGCACCGATTGAGGCGGCCTTGTAACCAACCGCCATGGACAGACCCTGCTCTTTGCTTTTTGCTCTATTGCTGGCCAATTGAGACCTCATCTTGTGATAAGAATGAGTTACTGGAGAATTGACTGAGAATAGAGAGAGACTCGTAACTGCTAACATGACTCCCTGCTTTGTTTAGCTTGAGGCAAAGAGTTCGTGTCAAGCCCAGCTGTCACTGAATCGCCAATCAGACTTTTGAACTCGACTTTGAAAGACGGGAGAGAGCTGGACTAACCCACCCATTAACCCGTCCGCTGGGTTCGACTGAGGCGCGATACAGCGGCTGAAAGTATCATTACATTCAGCTCAACTGTAGACAGATTGAACTAAAAGTACAGGTACAGAATGACCTGAATCAATTACTGTTGTCCTTAAGTGCTAGACTAATCCAGCCCCACACCCTCTTCCACTATCCCATGTGCCAACCCAAGTCCAGCCCGCGCCATACAAGCAAGGCCCATCTCCCGCTCACCCTCTCTCTCTCTCTGAGAGTTTTTGAGTTTCCCTCAATTGCCTCTGAAAAGGTCTCTTTTCTTTTCTTTTCCTTCTCCCCCTTCTCTTTGCTTTTTTGAACGTGTGTGAGAGAGACAAAAGGGCTTTGACCAGGGTCTATTGTGTTGTACCGTGTGTCCGTTATTCCACTAAAGTTACACGTCTTATTTTCTCTTACTGTGGTGTTCTCTCTTTACTGTCACGACCCCTCTGTCTCTGAACTGGACTGTTTTGCCCCAAACGACGATCATTTTCCAGCTGAGAATATCTGCCATAGCCTTCGGTACTTGAATGGCAACGACAACAACATCTACTCTACCTTAGAACGAAAAAGAGTCGCTTTGCTTTATGGCTTTATCATGTAAGTTTGGTTTATTGTTACTTTATGACATCAGATCCACCTTATTCAAGGTTGTCTATGTTCGAAACTCGACAAGGTATTCCATGCTTGTCTGTCTCGCCAGGCCTCAGGTTGGTCTGGTTACTGGTAATTAATTACCTTGCAGTACACACTGGACGGAACTAGCATAATATGGCAATCTAATGTTGTTGATGGTGGGATGGCACAAGCCAACGCCTAACTAACTCTCTTCCTCTCTCTTCATATCAATCGCTTCTTCAGTTCGGACTCGCCGCGTTCCTTTTCCCTTCCTTTTCCCCTTCTCCATTCATTTCCTTCTGGTCTTCTCTCCACCACGCGCGCCAAGATCAGTACAACCCACGATATGCGCGCCGGCTTCTTCAGCCTCTGAAACGCTCATTGCTAACTCAATGCCTTGATTGCCAGCTCCTCTATCGCTTTGAGCACCGTCAGCTCTGTCCTCTCCTGACGTGACGACAGGCAACGCGCCTGCAAGCGGCCTTGCCGTGCGTGCCATGGAGGCCCTGGAGTCTTCGACGTCCGCGGACCCGCTGCCACCAGCGTCTGGTCTCAGCGCGCCGCCCCCAGTCCCAGTCCCAGTCCCTATCCCATCACCAACTCCAGCTGCAACTGCAAATGCAGCTACTGTCAAGGATCCGTTGTCCACCAAATCGAAGGATCAGTCAAGGTCTCGTTCTGGCTCAGGCGCTGTTGCAGCCCCCAACGTAACTGCTACCGTAGCAGCACTTAAGAAAAAGGAAAACACCAGCCCTGGCTTCTCGACGCCTAGTAAGTGGCCTTCTGTTAGGTCCACAAACACCGCGCGCATGCCCACGACTGTTGCGAAACCCTTGGTTCCTCTTTCAGAACGAAGAATACACCAGAAGAAACCAACGCGAAGTCTCAAGGACTCAGATTCCAACGCAGATAACCAGGGCAGTCTGTCCCGATGGGAGATAACGCCAGATGGTGGATCAGCAGGTCGTGAAGGACGTCAATTCACCGTCGCCAACGTCGGGAACAATGGTCGGATATATTTGAGGTAAGTTCAAGGTTGATATATCGCGTGTTTCCTTTTAGTGCCTCATTTACCCCTTGGGAAATGTCACTTAGCCAGCCACATCCCCGCTCTCCCTTCACTCTGCGGTCTTTGCTTGCGCTGTGTGGGGAGTTGTCTTAGTCGGTCTCTTATTGTGATCCCTTCTCTCGTCGCCTTGGGGATAGCAATGTGGCTGGCACGAAACACGACGCTCGCTCGTATTTGACATATGCGTTCCACAAATGACTGACTCTAATTCTCCAGGCCGACCATTCGCCCTGCGTACCAGCGATGTCCTCAGCCTCAATTTGTCTTTCCGGTTACTCCTCCCAGTACCGCAGGCTTGGATGCAATCTCTAGCAAACAGATTCACGACGAGACGAGTGAACTTCACGTTAGCCAGTGGACACCAACACCGGAACCTTCGCCTTATGACGGCAATCGAGCATACTTCGATCTCGATTCTCAGTATCCGCTGAGACCCGTGAAACATCGACGCGCTCTTTCCGATAGCACGGTTCACGAGGTGTCCGCTGCGAAAGATTCGGAACCCGGGGCCTTCAAGATCGTCATTTCAAAACCGTTGGAGGAATATCGGCCTCGGACTATGGAAGATTTCGACTCAAATTCTGATCCTCTTCTCGACATTACGATACCCTCGTGGCGCATAGGTATTCCCCGGTTCACGGGAAGAGGCACACCAATGATTCGCGGGTCTTCGTACGCTCCCACTGAGGAGTTTCGCTCAAGCAGCGCCTCGCTACTGAGTCGACCTCAAGGAGTTCTTAATAGCTCTCATCCTGATATAACCTCATCGAGACGACCTAGCTCTATGGCTGTACCGATGTTGCGAATTTCTCGAAACATATCCGCTATGACTCAGGCCCCTTCAACTTCACAACCTTCACGAACTATTCGACCTAGTTATCAATCAAATGCCAAAATCGAACCCGCCATGTTTGATGATCTCACATTCAAGCCGGCCTGTGATGATCGAACATTAGTCAAATATTCTGCTGCAACTGGTGCTGTTATTGCTGCTACGCCGCCACGACTCGTTGCTGAAATTACATCACCTAGTTTCCTCGATTATGAACTCATTTCCGACTTCTTCCTCACTTTCCGAGCGTTTCTGGAACCAGTGGATCTCCTTCGTATGCTCATTGCACGATTGCGCTGGGCTTTGGCTCGTGAAGATGAGACAGGCATGGTTGTTCGTGTTCGTACATTTGTTGCCCTTCGACATTGGATTCTCAACTATTTTATGGACGATTTCCTCGTGGATTATAACCTTCGACAGACTTTCTGCGAACTACTCAATGACTTTGTGGATGAACTTTCTCAATGCAACCGGTCTCGTAAGGTCCAACTGAAGATCCTGGGAGAGTTAAAGAAATGCTGGCGAAGGGTTTGTGCTCTGTACTGGGATGGCCCGGATTTCGACGACACTCTCGATTCCAGCGTTCCTATTACACCTGGTGGTATTGCTGGACACCGAGATCCTAGCCTTGATCCATCTTTCTGGGACCGTGAGGATGGCGGCGAAACGCCCCGTATCGAGAGTGTGCTACCGCTCAGAAGGAGCCCTGCCGAACGAACCAGCTTCATCGCCGATATATCTCGAGCCGGTCATGTTGGGGATTCTGTGGTAGTCGAGCCCCGTCCAAGCACCCCTGAACGACAAACTGCCAGAGAATCAGCAGGAGAGCAGACATCACCAATTAGCATGACCAGCATGGATATTATTTCGTGCTCTTTTCCCAGCAAGATCAAACCGGCCCAGCCGCATCAGACGAACCCTCTGGCTGCTCATCCAGTATCCACTTCAAGCTACCCTACTGGACCAGTAGCTACAACTCCTCGCGCACTTGTTGGCAAGCGTGTACGCCCTCAGGCCGCTCACAAGCGCAACAACAGTTTGACCGATTCTCTGCGGGAGCACAGTACAGATAAGCTGTCATTCAAGGATCAGGAGTTTATGATGACGGCCCCCTATGCAGGCAGTCTTGTCCGTGGAAACTTGTTGCCTCCTGGCCAGGCGTTTGTCGACGTTGAACCGGACGAGTTCTCCTCCAGCTTGGTACCATCGCCTAACCTTCACCCTGAAAGCCGAAGCCTTGTCAAAGAAAGAATACCCGCTGGTGCTATGTCTGGATACGGCATGAAGAAGCTTCTGGGTACTGTTCGAAGAGCATTGAGTACTAGGGGACAAGGTATGTCTCCCACTCAGGGGAGCCTTGTTAGCCTTAGCAACATCGGTCCCCGTGGAGCAACAACGAATCGCATCCCTGGAACAGCCGTTGTACCTCAAAGCCGCCATAGACCTAATGGTGCTCGCCCCCCTGTTAGAATTGACTTGCTTGGTGCAGAAATCGTGGAGGACTTCAAGAAGGCGGTGCGAGATGAGGCCGCTGCTGAGGCTGATCGTCGGGGACTGCCACCACCGCAATCCCCCAACCCATCTCTGACTCCTACTGGGGATTTCCACTACTCAGCTGCTCATATGGACTCAACCACCTATGACCGTATCCCACATGATCCTAAACGACCAGTCAGCGACATGGCCATTACTACAGGCAGCAAATCGATTGTGATTGTGGACGACACAATGCCTTTCGACCCATCGCTCCTCCATCGCGTTCCTAATAGTAATGCTTCTGTTGAGGCCTTTGCGGATACCTTCAAACTCACAGGTGGTGACCCGACTCCCCCGTCGACTCCTCCTGCTGGCAATGGTGGAAACACACCTCGACGTTCTTCATACCTTCTCAACCAACATGTCGTAAGACCATCTCTAGACGAGGACCCTCTGCCGCCATTTGTCCCCGACTTCGAGACACTCGCTCCCGTCACGAGCGCTCCTATGTCAGAGGATAGCAACCGCGTCTCATACTCGACAGCAGCTCGAAGTACCCGCAACCACCCTCCTGTGTCCTATCAGAATCACCGTCGCAACAAGTCTGGTAGAACTCACAGATCCTTGAACTCGCTTCTTCGCCGCCGCAGCTCATTTACGAACGGGTTCGCTCGCCGATCTACAGTCCGGAGCTTCGATGCCACAACAGTCTCTGGCCAATCTGTTGCGGAGCCAGAGACCGTGGAGCCTATGCCACCGCCTCTGCGAATCCTTCGACGACGACCTGGAGGAGACCTGCGAGCTGCCACGAACGTGGGAGAGTTGGATCCTGTTACACTGAGGAGATCACAATCTGTTGGGTCCTTGACAACGTACTCCGAATCTATTCGTAGCTCTTTTATGCAGAGCCCTCGGATGGCGTCTTTTGGTCGTGGTTCTTTCGGCCAAGGCTCAGTTGTCTCTATTGAGTACGTACAGTCTAGGAGTGAGGCCTTCTCTGTTGGACAACTAGCGGATAAACCGAAGCGAGAGCTTTCCCTGTTCAGCACTCACTCATCCAAGCCAGCCATGCGCCCCTCGTTTGAAAAGGAGGCACAGAAATTGGCTCAAATTCCGGATGATGACGACGATGGTGGAATCGAGTCTGCATTGGCAAAGCTTGAAGGCAAGCTCCCTGAGAAGAAGTCTCACAAATCGGCTGTCAGCCTCCAAACCCCCCCTCAAACGATTGGTGAGGTCATGATGGTTTCAGAGCAGTCAGAAGCGGAGCGCAAGAGAGAACATCACGAACAGGAGCTAATGGTTAGGGAGACATTCATGCTGGATCCTGAGGATAGCGAGCCCGAGCCATTGATTGAGCCGCAGGAGCAGAATCTTTCACCTGAGAGACCTGTCACCGAAGCAAAATCATTCTTGACCGGCTCGCACGAATCTTACTCTTCTGTTCCTATTCTCGAAAGAGACTCGGTGAAGGGTCGTCCCTGGACAAACATTTCCATCCTCGAGGGTTCAGACGAAGAAACCACACCTCGTCCACACAAGACCGTCCTGTATACCGAAGACGGAGGTGACTCTCAGCACGCTTCTTACGACTTCATTGAGAAGACTCAAAGCATCGAGGGTATCAAGCCTGGTGACACTGCTCCCTCTCAAGCGGAGGAGGACCAGTCATTCCTTGACGATGACAGCGATCTGTCATCGGAGATGTCTGCGGATGCTCTCGAATACGACAATTCTGAATATGGTGATGGTATTCTGCCACGAGTCAAACTTCCTGCTCATCCTCTTGGCTCGCCGGCACCACCTCCCAACCGCAAGCCTCCTTCGCCTCCCATGACTCTGGTCCAAGCGCTGGAGATGTCTCCGCCTCACTGCTTTACAGTCCCCGAGTTACATGAGGATCAAGTCTGGGGTCAGAAGCCTCTTCCCCCAACTCCAGAGACTACGCCTACCGCTGCGTACGTTCAGACCGCGGATCAAGCCTCAACTGATGCGCTTCGTCAAGTTGCTAAGGTGGAGTCCATCGAGAACAACAAATATTCTGCTCATTTGCCATTCATTCTGGCTTTCGACTCTGAGATTCTCGCTCAGCAGTTCACTCTCATCGAAAAGGATGCGCTGAACGAGATTGACTGGAAGGAGCTCATTGACATGAACTGGAAGGATGCTGCTCATAGTGACTCGCGTTCATGGGTTGACTTCCTTCGTAACTCTGATGCCCATGGTGTTGAAGTGGTTATTGCCCGCTTTAACATCATGGTCAAATGGGCCATCTCTGAGATTGTCTTGACGCAAGGCCTCGAGGAAAGAGTGCGATGCATCACTAAGTACATTCACATCGCCACTCACTGCCGCCGTTACCGCAACTTTGCTACCCTCGCTCAACTTACCATCGCCTTGTCAAGCAACGAAGTCGCTAGACTTACCAAGACCTGGCAGCATGTTGCCCCTCAAGACCTTAAGACACTGCAAGATCTTGAGAAATTGGTCACCCCTATGCGCAACTTCTATAACCTTCGTGCAGAGATGGAGATTGGTTCTGACCAAGGCTGCATTCCTTTCGTGGGTATTTATACCCACGACCTGCTCTACAATGCTCAGCGACCTTCTGAGATGGCTGGTTCACCTACAACGCCTCCATTGATCAACTTTGAGCGATGTCGTATCGCTGCCTCAGTTGTCAAGACACTCCTTAGGTTGTTGGAGGCTAGCACCCGGTACAAGTTCCAGCCCATTGAAGGCATTACCGAGCGCTGTTTATGGATGAGCGCCTTGAGTGACGAGGAGATTCGACGTCACTCAGAGATGCTCGAATAAACACACAACCGTGTGGACAACCACATTTTCACACTTGATTACACAAACGGGAACGATAATTACGATTTATGACTCACCGACCCAACGGCGTTTCATTTCCTATGTTTCAACACCACAAGAAGAGCATACCCAGCATGCCTTCACATTATACCCATCTCATACCTCGTTCAAATACCACTACACCAGGGAGTTTCTCTTTTCTCCAAGACATACAACATAATCATCATCATCATTACTATCAATAGCATCTGGGACACAAAGCAAGGAGTTGGGCAAGCTTTTTCCGTGTATTTCACACGGTTCATCTATGGGGTTTTCTTATCCTGGTTTTTTATCATACCCGCACTGCGCAGCGTCATGTTGCGTCTGCTCCTTTTTTGGTTTCTTAATTCATAGAATGGGAAATTTTGGCTTCACTTTAATTTGTGTTAACGATGGGTGGGAATAAGGGGAGTCGTTGATATCATGGGGACTAGAATGAGTAGATGTAGTGAGGATTGACAATTGATACCATGTTTATGATGAGTTTATTCGGGTTTTTTTTTTTTTTGTCAGAATTCTTACTGTTTACTACGTGAAGATATGTCACTACCTCGGTGATACGGCGTAAGTATTGAGCGTCACTACTCTACAGGTGTTCTACTGATAAATACAAGACATCACAATCATCATCTATGGCAATCTCAATCATGTCATGGGTAAACCCAGGTCAGACGACTCATATTTTGACTCTTCTCGCATCAATACAAATTCTACAGAAACAAAGGCGGGATAACGATTAAGTCCATCCCCTCAGCAGCACAGGGCTTTCCCTCTCCATCCCATAATGGAGGAGAGTATCTTTCCCTCATTAGCACCGCCGAGTTGAAAACCTCAGTTCCCACAGTATCATCGTAAAATAGTCAGCAAGAAGATGTGTTATCGAAAGGAGGAAAAGAAAAGGTAACGTTGTCGAATAGTTTGATTGAACCACACACATCCCACAGGCTTTTCTGCTCTCTCGTCGTAAAACCATTCCAAAGGTGTCAAATTCAATTTTGTTCGAATTTGATTTTGGTATCCTCTCTTTTTTTTCATTTGTTTTACCAGTCAATGGCAGGCTCTTGGTGTCCCTGGCCATCACCCTCCTGGGCCTCAGTACCCTACCACTGAGACTCCTTGGGGGCTTCGGCGGAAGCAGCCCACTCGGTGTTGGCGGGGGCAGCACCCCACTCCTCACCGGCAGCACCGTCCCAGCCAGCGGCAGCGGCGCCGGAAGCACCAGCGAAGCCAGCGGCGGGAGCCTCCCAGTCAGCACCAGCAGAGTTCTGGAAGCCGGACTCGATGGCAGCGGGGCCCTCCTCATCAGCGCCGGGGAGCTTCTCCTCCTCAACCTTGTCTTCAGCCTCAGCCTCGGGGTCGCGGTCTGCAAATTATCAGTATTTGTCGCTGGTGTTAGCTGAGAGAGAAACATACAGAAGTAAAGATCGACCATGACGTCCCAGGGAGTCTCGCGGTTGTAGATGGTACCACGGAGACGGAGGACCTCACGGGCAAGCATCCACCAGATGGCACCGATGGCGTGGCGACCCTTGTTGTTGGTGGGGATGGCAACGTCAACGTACTCGGTGGGAGAGTCAGTGTCGGCGAGGGCAATGACGGGGATGTTGACGTAGGAAGCCTCCTTGATGGCCTGGGCGTCGGTGCGGGGGTCGGTGACGATGATCAGACGGGGCTCCTTGAAAGATCGGGTGATGTAGTTGGTGAAGGAACCGGGGGTGAAGCGACCAGCAATGGCGGTAGCACCAGTGTGGGCAGCGAACTTGAGGACGGCACGCTGACCGTAGGGACGGGCAGAGATGACACAGATATCGGCGGGGTTGTCGATGGCAGCGATGATACGGGCGGCCAGGACAATCTTCTCCCTGTGAGATGCGCTGTTAGCAATTGTGCACTAGAGTGTGGTATTTTTGGTTCAAGATTCGCTGCCCCTCCTCCGAATAGCTTCATTTTTTCGAATATCGAATAATGCGCTTTCAGTGTCCCCTCCTCAGACAATCTTGAAGCCCAAAATTCCACCAGAAATTCCCAATTCACACATACCAGGTCTTGCCGACGTTGATGACGTTGACACCATCGGCACGGGTCTTCCAGAGGTAGTTCTCCATGTGAACCTGAAGGTTCTTGGAGCCGAGGTGGCACTGAGCAGCCAGGAGGGTCTCAATGTCCTGGCTGGTGGCGTTGAAAATGGCGGGCAGGTTGGAGGGAGCCATCTTGACGGATTATCTTCTCTTGTCTTGGGGTGACGAAAAGGAAGGATGGCTTGGAAGGTGACGGCGAAGAGGGATTGTGGTGTTGCGTGCAAAGAGTCGCAAATCAAAAGTTCGCGACGGAATTTTGAGACTGCCAAAATGTGTGTGGTGGGAAGCCCTGATGGCCCTGGATACGCTAGGCTAATTATGGGTTAGTGTGACGATAAAAGATAGAGCTGCAGTATCTCCACGTGATACTAAAGCTAATCCGTTTTGGTGTTGAACAGGCTCCTGGTACGGCATCGACAGGTGGGTGGGCTAAGGAAAATTTGGGGCGAGGCCTTGGACGACAACCCATCAGTCTCTGTATGAAAGCAGCAGGTTGATGCTTCAATCATGCCCCCTAGAATACCGGCGCTACCGCGCCTAGGCTCATTGAACCGTATGTTTTTATTGTAGCCGTTAGATTCCTCAATGCTAATCAATTGCTCAGTCTGCCTTCGACCCGCCGCAAAGCCCGCTACCCCGAACTTTCTCCCCATCGTCCAAACGGCCAACTTATCCCAGCGTGAGAAGAAGCGCAAGGCGAAGCAGGATCCTTATCGATGGGCTCAGGCTCAACAGCGAAAGGCTGCCAATGTGGCACGGCGTGAGCAGCTTGCCCTTGAGAGGGATGAGGCGTGGGGTGACCCTGTCAAGGGAAAGACAACTCCATTTATAGAGTCTCTTGAATCGGCTGGTCAAGAGGCTACATCCCGTGTTCCTGTCGATGGAAGTGGGAACCCGCTCGCCGAAGCACATGAGCTACCGACATCTCCGGAACTACGAAACTACTTCCTTACCAACTCGGAACTCGATGAGGCTGTCAAGCACGCATATACCCTCACCAAGCCCGTGATTGGCGTTGTCGAGTCACAGATGGAACCCGGAAGTGGAGAGGATAAAATGAAGCAACATGAGCAGCGTCACAAGAAAGCTCTTGAGGCTTTGCGCCGTATTACATCGCTCAGCAATAGCAGCGCAAAGGACCGCTTCCACGCCAATGTGAGACGAATCGTTGATGAATTCGGTCGTCATAACACGGACAAGATCCTAAAGCCCAAGCCAAAGTCAATCAAACCCAGCGAAGTGAAAATGCCAACCCGAAGTGGACCTGATACTGGCAGCTCCGAGGTTCAGATCGCTATCTTAACAACCAAGATCAACAACCTGTCTCAGGCCCTGCAGATCAACAGAGGATACAAGGATAAGCACAACAAGCGTAACTTGAGATTATTGCTTCATCGTCGACAGAAGCTGATGAAGTACATGGACCGCAAGGAGAGGGGAAGTGAGCGATGGACTAACATGGTTGAGAAGCTGGGTCTTACACCTGCGACATGGAAGGATCAGATCTCGTTGTAAGACAAAAGACGCGAGCTGAGATGATTTTGTAGAATAACTTGTTTCTCTCTATGTACAATACAAGCCACCTGAAAGATGGAGCGACGATGCCGCCTTTTGCATCTACCTATCTGTCCTTTGCGCCAGTGTGGGAACTAATCCGTGCCATTAAGAGCTCAGTTGCTGCTATACTACACAAAATCCTGCTAAAAATGAAAACGATGCCAATACTCAATTTAAAAGACGCTGATGTAGTTGCCGATGCGCTCTTTCTGGTTCTGAGCTATGCATTCGGCAATCCAGGTAATGTTGCGGATTTCCTATGATTTGTTAGTTTGGTTAAAGCCACTGGTGCTGGGGTCACTAACCTGTTCTCGGAGCTTCACCCAAGCGTAGACAATGGCGTGAGTGAACTGCCTGGTGAAAGCGCTCTTGGAAATCTCCATCTCCTTCTGGTAAAACATATCCTCCAGGGTCTTGGTCTCACCAGCACCACCACCCATGTTACCAGGTCCTGAGGGGCCGCCTCCAACTGAAATGGCATCGAAGAAAGACTTGTAGTCATGAACACCATCAACTGCCAGACGGACACCCTCAGGGTCCTCAGCTCGAGAGAGCATGAGAGTTCCTTCAGGGTACAGCTTGCCAAAGTTGGGGTAGAGCTTGTTACGGTCTTGCTTGGAAAGATCTGTGCCGAAAGAGTTGAGTGTAATGTTGATGGCTCGTCGGTCAGCCTCGAACTCGAGCATCTCAGACATGACCTCAGCAGTGGGTGTTCCAGCCATCTCAGGGTGAGTGTTGACAAAGTTGTAAAAGTCCTCAAGGTAGTTCTTGTAGAGTGTGTTTCGAACAATCTCAATGTTCAACTCGTCGAGATCCTGGTGGCTGAGGCTGCCCTTGAAGTACGGGGCAAGAGGGGTCTCAATGAGCACGCTGTTGTAAAGTTCCTCGATGTTTGTAGCAACACAGAGAACAGGCATAGTCTCGAACCATCCCAGAGGATGGCATCTCTCAAGAAGCTCACGGGTATCCCGCTCATGAAGGGTTCCTGTGATGAGAAGGGCGACGTTGTCGATCATGTAGCCGTAGGTGACGTAGTCCATGAAGGTAGCAAGGGAGCCGACAGCTTGAGCGCGCACATATCGGAATTCTGAGATGAGCTTGTCGGTCGTCTTTGCTGCGAGGGCTGATGTCGAGGGGTTAGGTGGTAGAGAAGCGAGGAAGTCGCCGTAGGAAGGGCCAAGCTGAAGCTTGAGATCTTGCTGTCGTTAGTATAATGAAGCTGGTGATGAAGTCATTGTCGCGTACCATCGATCGTCTCGCATTGAGTCAAATTGTTGTAGGCGGGGCCTGTGAGAAGACTGTTGCGGTAGCCTCGAACAATGCCCTCAACGTAGCTGTTCCCTATGGTTAGTCTCCAGAACCTGTATGAAGCTCCATCCTAAGCTAAGACGCACCCGCCGTTGACGTTATAGAGAAGACCCTCCATCTTGACTATGATTCGTGATGATTGGTTCGGCCTTGATCTATCGTATGTGAGGACTCGAGGATTGAAGCGTCGTCTTCGTGGCCGAGCGATGAATGTCTTGATTGTTTAAGTTGGCCGCCTAACAAACCTCAGCCTGCGACGCAAGCTTGCCCAGACATCCTGTCGCGAGCGTCGACACGTGAGTGGCCAGGAGTCAGTGGCTGGGGGTACGTACCTGATGCAGAAACCGGAATCAAGTAGCTCCGACAGCCGAACGAACCTGCATCACACTTTCCGCGCCCAGAACCAAAGGCCAAAAAAATTGAGTGGATCCTTCCCAAGCTTCATCTGAAATTTTTCCATCGCCAGCCCACCCTCGATCTTTCCTTTCGTAGCCGCGCACAACGAACCGGACTGTGTCTCGCGAGGAAGCCACGACGCCAATCGAATAGAGCGAGAACAGAAGGAAGGAACCAACACTACTAATTCACAATGTCGCTCTTTGTGCTTGCCGAAACGCCGGCAGGGTAAGTCGCGATCCTCCATCTTGACCTCGACCTCAATTCATGACGACGAGGCAAGCGCAGGCCCAGCAAGGCATGAGCTAACAATTGGCAGCTATGGCCTGTTCAAGGCTACTGACAAGAAGATGCTGAAGAACGAGGAACTCGCAGCTGAGCTTGGACGACCTGAGAAGGTGGTTGAGATGTAAGTTTTTGACCTTTTTTTTTCCTCGCGAAAACTTTGGGAATTGAACAAACGACGATGTTTTCCCTGCGAAATTGGACCGTCGCCCAATGGCAAAACACCATCAACAATGTGACTGACATCTTCTCTTCTTCCAGGCTCAAGCTCAAGAAGTTTGTCAAGTTCGACAGCGCCGCTACCGCTCTCGAAGAAGCTGCCTCTCTCAAGGAGGGCAAGGTCCCTGAGCTTCTCTCCCAACTCCTCGACGACCTCAAGTCCGAGAAGAAGGCTTCCCTCGCTGTTGCCGACATGAAGTTGGGCACTGCCATCTCTAACATGCCCTCGCTGAACATTTCTCCTGTTTCTGGCTCCAACACCATGGATCTCTTCCGTGGTATTCGAGGTGGATTGGCCAACCTCATCCCCGGTCTGGTTGAGGAGAACTTTGACCGCATGGCTCTGGGTCTCTCTCACTCTATGTCGCGTCACAAGCTCAAGTTCTCTGCCGACAAGGTCGACTCTATGATCATCCAGGCTATCAAGCTTCTCGACGACCTCGACAAGGAGCTCAACGTCTACGCTATGCGAACCAAGGAGTGGTACGGATGGCATTTCCCTGAAATGGCCAAGATTCTCAACGACAATTTGGCCTACGCCCGCGTCATTCTTGCTGTTGGCATGCGCACCAACATTGCCGATAGCGACCTCTCTGAGATCCTCCCTGAGGAGATCGAGACCTCTATCAAGGCCGCTGCCGAGATCAGCATGGGTACTGAGATTACTGATGAGGATCTCGACAACATTAAGCTCTTGGCTGACCAGGTCATTGTTTACTCCAACTACCGAACACAGCTGTCTTCTTACCTCGAGAGCCGCATGCGCGCCATCGCTCCCAACCTGACTGCTCTCGTCGGCTACCTCGTCGGCGCCCGTCTCATTGCCCACGCTGGCTCCCTCATCAGCCTGGCCAAGGCTCCTGGTTCCACCATCCAGATTCTCGGTGCCGAGAAGGCCCTCTTCCGCGCTCTCAAGACCAAGCACGACACACCCAAGTACGGTCTCATCTACCACTCTTCGCTCATCGGTCAGGCCACCGGCCGAAACAAGGGTAAGATCGCCCGTATGCTGTCCGCCAAGGCTGCTCTCGGTCTCCGTGTCGATGCCCTTGGTGATGCCGAAGACGACGATGACGAGGAGGAGCGTGCCATCCTCGGTCTCAGCAACCGCATCAAGCTTGAGAACCACCTCCGCAAGCTCGAGGGTAAGCCTCTTCTGCCCAAGGGTGCCAATGTCACACCTTCTGGCGAGATCGTTGGCGCTGGTCAGTTCACTCTCAAGGAGTCCCGCCGATACAACGGTGACGCCGACGGTGTTGCCGACGAGGAGGAGACCAATGGAGCTACTGCCGCTAAGAAACTCAAGAAGGCCAAGAAGCTCATTGAGGAGGTTGACGAGGAGATGAAGGATGCCGAGGATGAGAGCGAGGATGAGGCTGTCACTCCTGGCAAGCCCAAGAAGCTTTCCGAGGCTGACTACGAGCGCCTTGCGGAGGAGGCTGGCATCTCAGTCAAGAAGTTCAAGCGCAAGTACGAGCGGGGTGACGTTGAGCTTAACGCCGATGGTACACCCAAGGTTATCAGCAAGAAGGAACTCAAGAAGTTGCGAAAGGCCGAGGAGAAGTCCACACCTTCCAAGGCTCAACCTGCCGAGGAGACTGATGGCAAGAAGAAGAAGCGCAAGCACGACGACTCAGAAGACGAGGCCGAGCCCAAGAAGGAGAAGAAGCAGAAGAAGAAGAAGCGTCACTCTGAGGCTTAGAGACCCTCAAGTAAACGTCCACGACGAAAGTCGTGACGATGCTGAATCGGACACAATTGTAGGATTACGAGATTCATCAAGTCTCATCCTACCTGCTTTACTCGTACTCGTCTGGACATTGACGAAGAACCAACTCCAAAACGGAAGATCACAATTCAATTCAAGTCAAGACAACAACAGACGACTGGAAGGTTCCCGATGTGTAGATATATGATACCTGAGAGACTCCTGGCATGGCATCTTCTGCCCGCACCTTGTTTCCTGGCTGGCTGGCGTTTGGGTGGAGGGCATATTGGCGTGATTTGGTTTTATCCCTTTTTCGTATTTTCAACTTGACCCTCTGTCCCCTCCCCGTGCCATGGGTGGATGTGCGGTGACTTCTGGAGAGGAATTCAATATACTTTGATGTATCTTTATGGGAGGGTGAACAGAGGGATATAGAAGAGAAATTGTCAAGTTTAAAAGTTAATCCTCAAGTTTGGCCTGCTCTGGATATTGTGATTGCTAAGTAATTAAAGCCGTGGAAATTGAGTATGTGAAAACACAATGCGATGCTGACCAATTATCGTTCTTTTTTTTTATTAATTTTTTAATACCAGAACTCTGGATAACAGCCATCACCAGTTTTTAGTAAAGTAAGAACGTTCAGACTTGAGCAAATCAAGCGACTCCTCACACAGACACGCACACATTCATTAGGTTCAGCAGCATAGCAGCATCAGAAGGAAAAGGGTATATTCATAGCGATTGGGTATTTTCCATGACATCGGGTAACCATCCAGAAATCCATCCTCATTAAGTGCCCATCTGAGCAAGCCAAGGGTATCCATTACCAGAAAGCAAAAGCACTAGCTGCACCACTCTCTTGATAGAAGAAGAAAGTAGAATACATACAATGAAGTTACAAAGCGCAATGAGCGATAGCGGTTGTTGTTGAGATAGGTATCAAAGTGCAGCTTTGAAAAGCAAAAACGTGTCAGGTCATTCAGTTGAGTTGGGCGAGCGAAGCTGGAGTGTAGCTCTGATCAAGACGAGAAGAGCAGTCGAAGTCATGCTTCCGAAATCAAGTAGACCAGGCTAGAACCCATACGGGAACCCTCAAGCGTTAGCCAACCATTGCCTCAAAGTTGATGCGCACGATGGAAGAACGCCTGGTTTAGATGTTCTCCACGACGCGGGCGTTCATGGCCTGTTGGAAACCAGGGTCCTGACCTCCAAAGTCATTTTCGTTATCCAAGGCGCGAGCGCTGGATTCGCCAGTCTGGTTGGCCATGGCGGCGTTAAGAGCGTTGCCCATGGTCTGGTTCGCAGCAGGCAAGAAGATGACCTTGCTGTTGGCAGACTTGGCCATGGCTTGCATGGCCTCGAGGTATCGGATTTGCATGGCAGGAGCCGAGCTTAGAATATCGGCAGCCTGTCGCATAAGCTTGGCGGATTCGACCTGGGAGATTGTTAGTGATGTGTGACAATATGAGCATGATGTAGAATGTTACCTCAGCCTTAGCGGCAATGATTTTGCTCTCACCGATACGCTTGCTCTGGGCAGCCATGGAGAGAGACTCCTGCAGCTCCTGACTGAAGACAATATCCTTGATGAGCATACTCTCAACCTGAACACCCCATCCAGCGGCAACATCCTCAATAATTTCTCCAATGGACTGAGCAATCTCCTCGCGACGCTCAATGACATCCTGAAGAACGCGGGCACCGACAACGTGTCGGAGAGTGGTCTGGGTACGCTCCATGAGAGCCTGCTTGACGTTGTTGATACCGAAAGCAGCCTTGTGAGGGGAGACAATGTGGTAGTAGATGACCGAGGTCAAACGAAGAGTGACGTTGTCCTTGGTCATGCAAATCTGCTCGGGAACCTCTGTGGTCTGAATCTTGACATCGATCTGGATGAGTCTCTCGCTGAGAGGGTTGATGTTGACCAGACCAGGATCGACGGCCTTGTAGAACTTTCCAAACTTTGTAACTAGACCGACGTTGCCCTGGTTGACCTCCTTGAAGGGGTTGGGGCAGATAATGCAGCAGGGGATGGCACCCATGGTTCCCATGATGGTTCCAAGAGCGTTCACTGGAGGCGTTAGCCGAGGTATTGATATCATGGATATTTCAATACTTACTCATTGAGCCGTACCAGCCCTTGGGGTTGGCGTCATTCTCAACAACAGTCGCATAGCTGCGCTGGAGATCTTCCTTCTTGGGAGGCTCAACTGCCATCTTGTGCTGTGCCATGAAGCCTCCGTTACCCTCCATCGCAGGAGCCTTGGGGTTCGCGGAAGAGCTTCCGCCGCCGTTGATCATGCCCTCAGTGGACGACATTGTGAAGTGTTGTTGTGTTGCGATAATTCGAGAAGTGGTTTGCTTGAAAGCTGTTTATTTGTTGATCAAAGAAGTTGCGTGATACTCAATGATCAATGTTGATAAGAGATGGAATGTCAATGACAAGATACAAATGTTTCACGTTTGGAGCGGGGAGAGGGTGTTATTTAATGTTGTCGGGCAGGTCCAACCCACCCCCAAACATCCTTCCTTCAAAGAGCTACTACCTAACGCCAAGTCAATGAGGTGACGTCTACCCCATTGGAAGTTGCACCCGACCACGCAGTGCAGGTGCAGGTGCAGGGGAGCCTGGGAGCCTTGAACCCTGAAGCTCAGCCAGGTGCACAGGTGACACGGGGAAAGAGATCTTTCCACAATGTGGAGCCCGCGTGGCATGCAACCCCCTTGGCGGTGATTTATGATTGGTCTAGGCGATCTTACCGGAAGGGACTTGTGGGACACAAGGCTTGGATGTGCCGCTAGGCTCCTGCGAGAAAGAGCTCTTGATTTTCGTCGCGGGAATACGACCAACACGATGGGATATGGGACGAGGCATTATCAGATCAGGAAATGACAATCACAAGCCCATTTGAGTTTCGGTTTAAACTCTAGTCGTTGAGGCTTTCTTAGGGTTCGATATTCGCTTTCCCAGTTGAACTATGGGAATAAGACACCTTTGCTCAAATCCATGATATGGCCAAGACTTTTGGTAGCTCTCGGCTTCTGTAAACCAGGTTACGATGTGCGTTGGCCAAGCAGTACAAGCATTATTGAATGACATATAAGGTAACAACAGTTTTTGTTTCTGCCTCAAAAGGCGATGTCTTCTCAGGTCTGTATCATTGTACCGCAGTTCATTCTCGGAAATACCTTAACAAGACGAGAGACTAGACTCAGGCCCAGAGGCGAATAGTGCAGATCCCTGAATCTACTCAGCCTCTTTAAGGATAACGGCCACGATAGTTTGGCTAACAGTTGCTCATTACGCCCGGTTGTTGTTGGTTTCCATGACCGCTGGACTTTTTGGCCCCCGGAGAACTCGGCAGAGCTACTGGCCGACCCTGACCAATCATACCATGGTCGCAAGGCCAGAAGAGGATAACTTGAGTGGTGTTGGACGTGTAATGTCATTGGATAAGGGACGTGTGATCAGTTGCACTGCCTCTTGGAATTGTTCAAGTTAGTGTCCATATCCACTTGTCATTGTTAGTCACTGTTCGGCTTGGCCATGCCGGGATGACATTTGCTGCATCTGGAAATGGCCGGAAGCAACAAGCCGTAGCTTGAGTTGTTGGATGGAATAGAATTCTAGAATAATTCCCGGCGCTAACATCTCATGTTATCGACATTCATCATCTCAAGTTGACGCCCAGCAGTGCCTCATCTAATTGCCACTTGCTATATCTCTCGTGTATGTCGGGCAACCTGAAGGTTCAAGAAGAAGATATGGAACACTTTTCACGATCAGTTTATACAACCAAACCTAAGCCTTATTATGATGCTCTTTAAGCTTATGATAATATGCTTATGGGCTACCAAGAATATAAACGCTTCTGGCTTTGCCCCTTGTCGTGTACCGTCTGCCTGGTTAAGCTCTAGGTCTCCAACTGTTGGCCCTGAACAACTGAGCCTCAGAACAAGCTCAACTCCACCTAACAGACCGCTAATCTCAAGTCTCCACCTCATCACCTGACATTCATGGACAATTGTTGGTTGATATGCCAACAGTTAAGCTCATTGCTCAGCCTCTACACAGCCTGGGAATGTAAATGCTTAGTTTGATCCTTTACCGGGGCCGGCTCCGAAGATCTCGGCCCCGTTTTTGATGCCTGGCCGATCATGTCCTCCGAACCCCGGCCGTAGGATCGCCGTCACGCAGCAGCATGACGAAATTGTCATGAAGTTTCCCCATATAAACAATATGCAGGAATGCGGAGATCCACTGTTAATTTTCTAGAAAATTGCCATTGCTGAGCACTTTGTTAATTGATTTGCATAGCCACTGCTAGACTGCGAAGGATGGTTGTTGGTCTAGAGGTAAGAGTCGTGTCAGCAGTAGAAGTTTCAAGTTTATATGAGTATAGCAAGGCTAAGCTTCCACAGCCATTGGCGATTCGGGATTCGGAAATGGCCGATATGACACTGTAAGATTGCCCCCAAGAACTTGGAGGCGATGGTACAGGGTAATATTCAACACAAGCCTTGTTCATTCATGCAATGGGAATTGGAGTCAATGGCTTCAATATTGATCCAAATGATGACATAATACATTGTAAGATAGGAGACTATTTACTTGTATTTCAATACTGTATTTACCGAGTTCTCGTTCTTCCCTTCGCACGTTGAAATGCATCCAATCTGATTAACTAGTGCAGTTGACGAGCATTGAGGCTAACAAACTCAAACACAGCCATGTAGTATCTGACACTGACAATCCATTTTAAGAATACAGAGACAGACTGCAAATGCGATTTTGTGCTTAGCCACTTGTATCACCACGGTTATCGGAATTCCGTTTCTCAGAACTCACGCAAGAGGTCAGACAAGGAATGAGAATTGTTGTTACAGCTGCGTCCTTTAATAACAGCACAACCTGTCCCCTGTGGCTTAGTTGGCTAAAGCGTCCGACTGTTATTAAATAGACAATCGGGAGATCGGAAGTTCGAGCCTTCCCGGGGGAGTTTATCTTTTGCCAATTTTCTCCATTTTTGTTACCATGAATGTTAACAGAATGTTAACAGACCTCTCTTTTTGGCTTTGTAGTATGTGAACTTCTATTCAATGGATGTTTTTGTTGCCAATTGGTTCGCTTCGTTGCGTTAACTGGCATCTGGGGGAGCCTCAGTCTCTCTTTTCGATGTTTTTGCTGACAGGTAAATGCTAAGCGGCAGATAGTAGTATTTTATTTCGGCTTATATCTGTGAATCTCGAACAGTATACATTGTCTGATGAAGATATTTCTGGGCTCTTTTATCTGCCGTCTTTTGTCTAGCACAGTCCTCTGAAGAGTCCCTAAAGGCTAACGAAGATGTCCAATAATTGGACTTGACTGGTGTTGCATCTTGTTGTTTCACCACTGTTTCTCTACAAATCCAATTCAACTTGTACTCAGTTATCTTCTAAACTTTTCATTCTCTTACACCTTCAGTCTCAAGTTGCTTCAGTAATTACAATTGTCACCAACATAGGACCCAACTCCGTGGCCGCCATAATCAAATCAGCTCATCCCCTGTGGCTTAGTTGGCTAAAGCGTCCGACTGTTACTTGCAGACAATCGGGAGATCGGAAGTTCGAGCCTTCCCGGGGGAGATGCGCTCTCTTGATCATCTTTTTGGTGTTGTGGGTAATTTTTGCGCTGGAGAAACAATACGCCCCACTAGGGTTCATGTGTGGGCTAGGATCTTGATTGGGAAGCATCACCGGCTGAATGTCTATAAGAAGTTGTGGAAGCTATCGAGCCGTTGTAAATGTTGGCCCATTTGTGGTTGGGTGCGGCTGACTTCAATGGTTCTGGCTCTGTCTACAACTCAAAGGATAGATGCAAGGGGTGTGGTCCAGCTAACTCATGGCGCAGTCATGATAACTCTTCACAACTGTCAGCAACTCGTGTCAACTTGTAACTTGGATATCATCAAATAGATTCCATATTGTACATGCTACTATCCACTCCCACACCATCGCTTGAACATACCGGCATGCATTTTAGAGTCGACAACTCAACTTATTGAGGTTGCGGCGACCGTCTCTTCACCCATAATCTAACAGACCTCCACGGCTGCGCCGAAGTAACCCCTTTAACAACCGAAGGCGACGGCCATCTTTCACTTCCCGCAGGCTCGAGTTCATAAAGGGTGATAAACACTGAGACGTACATAAGTACCTTTCTCAACGTGAACTCCGAATCATCACACATCGTCAATGTTCCGTCTAGAGATTACAATTAGTGTTCGACCAGTATGTGACAAGTGAGCATAGTGTACTTACCAGATGCTCGGACTGTATATGGATTAATCTTCTGCGTCTTGACGCCCTTCTCATCCACTGTGTCTTCAAGATACCGCCCAACTTGCCAGACCTTAGCATCCGTGAAGCTTCGGGGATCAGAGTGATGAAGATCATTCAAGATATGCACAAACGTTCCCTTCTTGAGAACAAAGCTGTCCTCCTTATCTTTGAGTATCACATCTTTCTTCAGATACCTCGCAGACCACCCTCCACCGTACATTCTCAGTGTCTCCAGGTACACTCCCTGAAGAAGAGGACATTTTGTGACAAGCCCTTCCAGGTCAAGCTTTTCGATCTGAGGAGGAATCCAGACAGCGCCGCCGAAATCGTTCTTCGGCTGGACGATCTTGACAAATGGTGTGATTTGTTCACGAATCTGAGATAGAAGAACGGGATCTTGGTATAATTCGAACAGAGACCACGAGATGAGCGACGTAGAATTGACAGTCGTTGCCCAAAGAAGTGCTACATCGAATGCGGCGCGCACATCGATCGATAGACCATGCTTTCGGTAGATTTCAGTCCTGGCGCGAACAAGAGGGCTGATAGTGTGAAAATCCTGCCATTTCGTTGCCGGTTCTTCATCGCTAAGAAACTTATCCAACTCAGTGTGATACTCCCGCATAAAAGTAAGTAGTCTTCCAAGAGCGATTCTGGCGCGTTGAGAACTTGGGAAAGGTGCCCAGACGGGAATACCCATTGCGAGGGAGTGGAAAGCATCGTTGAAGATCCAGAGATGAGGCCAGATATCGGGATATATCTCGACAAAGTCTGTGCCGAAGACTGATATGGTGGCAGTTCTGGCGATGAATGTCTTCATTAGTTCGAAGAAATCCACGGCCATGATCTTCTCGTCACCGGTGTCTTCCAAAAGTTCTGCATTGGCTAGACGTTCCCAGTCCATTTGATCAGTAGGATAGCTGTTGAACGAGAATGCATCAGCAGCATTGTCGTCAAGATCCCGAAGTGTAGCTTTAGCGAGAGAATCCAAGTGAGAACCACTCAGATACTCCTTGGTTACTTGATAGACCTCAGGAGCAGCTTTATCATAAGCGGCAAGATCTTTTTTTGAGAGACCAAAATTGGTCATCATAATAAGTCTTGCAACATACTCCTTATCAGCGATAGATTCAGGCTGCTCAAGAAGACGAGCCACAAGTGCAGGTCGAAATACAAAAGAGTAAATGTTCTCAATTATTCGAATTGAAAAGACACCCTGGGTATATCGATCTCTGAAGCGCGTCAAAGCTGAAGAAGGACTGAGAAGAAGTCGTGGAGCATGGCCGAATAAGGGGACCCAGAAGGGTGCAAGAGGAGGAGTTTTTGCTCCATCCTTTCGAGAAGAAGAAGAGCTTCCTGAGAAGAGCCTTGTTGTGATGAAGAGGACTATGGTTGTGACGAGGATAGCTTGTAGGGGATATCGTTGGGCGTGTGGGATGAGAGTCTGATTGAGGCGGTCCCGGAAAGCCTTGAGACTGTCCATATTGAGATGAGATCAGTAAATAGAGATGTGTTTCGACATCGATATATGTCAGATGATAAAATCAAGGCGATTTGTTAGTTTTGTTGCTGAAGATGCAAACTGGAGAGCTCCTGTATGGGTCAGACCCGCCCGTGCTGACTGGCGTTGCTCAGCCGTGAGTTAACTGTAGGGGCTGTGCACTGAGTGTTACAGTGGAACATCTCAATGGATTGGATCTAATGTCATTGATAACTTCAGGAACATATTTAACTGTATGCAAAAAGCAAAAACTTTTAAGAAACAGGAGAATTGAGTTATTATGTGTTTGTGATTGAATTCTTATTATAGTTTAACAATTACCAGCTTCTTCTTTTGGTCTGGACTGTTCCATTATTGTCTCCCAAGTGCCATCGGCTCAACTGATGCTGCTTCGTGAGACATGCACAGGGCCATATATTATTCTGCAAGCTACAATAATGTCAAAATATAGAGAAACAAGGGGATGACAACAAGTAGCACACAGATAACCAATTCACACATCTGTTTGATCATTCCAACTGCCGATATGTCACAGTGGCACTTAACCAAGTGGATATCGATGTGTCACAGCTTTCCACAATCAGCATCTTAATACGTTGCATCGACATTTCTTCTCCAACAATTAGATCTGGTTTCGTGGTCTAACGGTTATGACTGCGGATTCTGATTCCGCCAGCGAGGGTTCGACTCCCTCCGAGACCTTTCTTTTGCAACTTCTGTTGCTCTGAAGTCTATTTTTGTCGTTTGGTGGTTGGTGTTCTAAGAATGATAAAACGCCTCCCATGTGCTTTTGGCGGGGAGGGCTGCATTGCTGAGCTATCAATTTACTAACCGACTTCTGAAACGATCGTCTAAGTTGCTGTTTGCGACGTTTTCAACGTATATTGCGCGATGCTCCATCAAGTTATTTACACGATCTAAGGAGCCGAGATGTAAGTCAAAAGGTTGACCGTTTGTACTTCCGTTTGAACTGAAAACAACTCAATTGCACTTGCAAAGTAATTCTCAAGTCCAATTGATCATTGAACCTTGTATCTAGCAAACAACTGCATAATATTCTGTCTTACAAGTCAGCTTCTATTCCTGGATGCCATTGGGTTGGCGCTCCGATGATCGGCTGCCTCAGGCCCCAACCGGTTGCATCATCCGTCTGAATCTGGCAACTTACATTATGTGAGCTTCGCCAAATGCTTATCTTGTAATAAAACCTCTCCCCCTTTCTATAATAGAACGGACACCTCTTTGGCCAAGGTAAAGTAGCTACCGGATCGCAGCCAAGGTCCCTGGCAGCTCCGGTACCTTGTTGTCTCGTGCCTCATCTTTGTCTTTATCGACGCGCTATCCCGCCCCCGCCATAAACCACCGAACCTCCCATGATGAGCTCGAATTGAGCCGAATAGTCACTATGATACCTCAATTACTATTGCGGTCGTCGAGGACAAGCCCTCGCGGAAGCCTGGCACTTTATCGACTGTCTTCAGTGTCTCAACGGCCTGGGTTGACGCAGACATTCTGGACATGTGCCCCACGTCGCGAACGAGCACCCACAGATTCGAAAACCACAACGAAACCTACGGCCGTGTTTCCTGCAAAGAAACAACCGACGAAACAGAATGATCCTCTTGCGACGGTTGATAAATCTGCGACTGAGCAGCGTAAGGCTGACTGGGCTATCATGAAGGAGATGACTCGGTATTTGTGGCCCAAGGATGACTGGGGTACAAAGCTGCGAGTTGGCCTTGCTGTGTCTTTGTTGATTGGCGCAAAGGTTCTTAATGTGCAAGTTCCCTTTTACTTCAAAAGTATTGTCGATTCCATGAATATCGATATTGCTGCTGTGGGAGGGACTGCGACGACAGTTGCTGGAGCTATGATCCTTGCATACGGCGCATCTCGTATAGGCGCAACGGTATTCCAGGAATTGCGAAACGCTGTATTTGCGTCTGTTGCGCAGAATGCTATCCGAAGGGTGGCATGTAATGTCTTTGATCATCTGTTGCGTCTCGACTTGACGTTCCATCTGTCTAAACAGACTGGTGGTTTGACAAGGGCTCTAGATCGCGGTACCAAGGGAATCAGCTTCATTTTGTCCAGTATGGTATTCCACATCATGCCGACAGCACTTGAAATCAGCATGGTTTGCGGAATTCTCACTTACAACTATGGCGCAAAGTTTGCGGCTCTCACTGTTTTGACAATGGTCAGCTACACGGCTTTCACCATCTGGACGACAGCCTGGCGCACGAAGTTCCGAAGACAGGCGAATGCTGCTGATAACAAGGCCTCCACGGTGGCAGTTGACTCACTTATCAACTATGAGGCTGTCAAGTACTTCAACAATGAAAAGTTCGAAGTTGCGCGGTACGACAAGGCTCTTCAGCAGTATGAGAAGAACTCCATCAAGGTTGCGACATCTCTGGCTTTCCTCAACAGTGGACAAAACATCATTTTTTCGTCGGCACTCACAGGCATGATGTATCTTGCCGCCAATGGTGTTGCTGAGGGTACTTTGACCGTTGGTGATTTGGTCATGGTGAACCAGCTCGTCTTCCAACTGTCTGTTCCCCTGAACTTCCTTGGATCCGTCTACCGTGAGCTTCGACAGTCTCTCCTGGATATGGAGACTCTCTTCAACCTCCAGAAGGTCAATGCCAACATCAAGGAGAAGCCTGATGCGAAGCCTTTGGTTCTTTCAAAGGGTGGTGAGATCAAGTTTGAGAATGTCGACTTTGCTTATCACCCTAACCGTCCGATCCTGCGAAATTTGTCATTGACTATCCCCGCTGGAAAGAAGGTCGCGGTTGTCGGCCCTAGCGGATGCGGAAAGTCTACCCTTTTGCGTCTTCTGTTCCGATCTTATGATGTCCAGGGTGGCCGAATTTTGATTGACGACCAGGATGTTCGAGATGTGAACCTTGAGTCTCTTCGTCGATCCATTGGAGTTGTTCCTCAGGATACCCCTTTGTTCAACGACACAGTGGAGCACAACATTCGCTACGGTTCCATCAACGCTACCCACGACGAGGTTGTTGCTGTCGCCAAGCGCGCTCATGTTCATAACACCATTCAGTCTTTCCCCGACGGATACGACACCAAGGTTGGTGAGCGAGGTCTCATGATCTCTGGTGGAGAGAAGCAGCGTCTTGCTGTCAGTCGTCTTCTTCTCAAGGATCCTCCTCTGCTCTTCTTCGATGAGGCAACAAGCGCTTTGGACACCCACACCGAGCAGGCTCTCATGATGAACATCAACAGCATCCTTAGAGAAAAGGGCCGAACTAGCGTTTTCGTGGCTCATCGTCTGCGAACTATCTTTGACTCAGATCTTATCATTGTCCTCAAGGAGGGACAAGTCGCTGAGATGGGCACTCATCGGGAGTTGATCGATCGTGATGGCGTTTACGCCGAATTGTGGAGTGGTAAGTCGACATATCTTATGAAAGGCTCATAATGCTAACAGTTTATAGCCCAAGAGACGAGATTCCAGGAGGATGGGAATGAAAAGGATGAGGCTGAGGAGGAGGTTGATGAGCAGAAGAAGAACTAAACATATAATGCCCACGAAAAGCATACGCCATGGTCAATTGCTGACAGGGCAGAAATGAATACAGATCAAAACTTGCCGCGTAAGCCACCGCTTTGATGTAAACGATATGATAAGATGAAGGCGGTACACTTTGTTGGACTATAACATTAGATGAAGAGTAGTTACCCGCTTCATCCGTAGTGAGAAGGGTAGCATGGAAGTACCATCTACTTCGCCGTCGCCTTGGAGAAGTCATCTTGGGCGACACCCACCGAAGGTGGCTCCGACGCTCTGCGCAAGAAGGGCCAAGCTTCTCCCAGCATTCGCCCGACTCGACGGTTCAAAACCGCTTCGGAGACCAACCAAAGACTACCAAACCCCGGATCACCTTGCATATGTCCCTTCGTCGGCTTCCTTGAATCCGCGTGGTCATAAATGTGCTCCAAAGACGAGGTTGAAGCACCCCCGAAAAATGCCAACTATCATTTTGCCACCTATCTTCGTCGACTGTCCATTTGGTATCAAACCGGCGTAACGGAAGCTGGGACAGGCCCTATGGGACCAAAGAAGGGCAAGACTCCTTGCTGATAGCATCACAATATGTGGGCAGATATGGCTTTACTTCCAATTTTTGGTCGAGACGTTGATGCAGTCAAACAGATTATGCCCCTTGGAATCCGGCTTTTTAAAGAGGTCTTTACTGTGCCTTATTGGTCTGGTATCTTTGGCTCGTGAGCTCGTTTTGGTTTGCTGAACTTGGTAGCGATCGGGAAACGGGGGGCATGGATCGGGGTTCGTGGAGGCTCGTTCGGTGTTCGTATTGATGGCGCTTTTAAGAGCCTGAAAAGTTAGAGGTTAACTCAGTAACAGCCACGGGGTTTGAGATCAAGATACAAAAGTAATTACAAGCGCGTAGGGACAAGCGCGGGAGATCATCACCGCCAAGTCTTTGAAGATTCTCAGGGGCAATGTCCTACAATGGATTAGACCAGATAGATGCTGCTCGCTCAGAAGGCATGAGTCAATAATCGTAGGACAAGCTCTGGTTTGTTCAGAAAGGGGCTCGTTGACCCATATGGCCAAACAGTGAGGAATCGCTGATCGTTTGGTGTCTTTACTCAAATTCCAGAGTCTGCGCTCTGTTGTTGGCGAAATCTTAACTTTTGATTGATTGATATTGGAATTAGTGAATGCATCGATCATTCACTTCATGCCTCAAGTTGTGCTGAGTGCCGCAATTTTCAAGCTGTGTCTCCGGTCGCAAGTGGAAATATAACTTTGTCGTGGAGGTGTTGTGATGTTTATGGCTATCCGTTTGTTAGTATCTTGGTCATCCACGAATACCATGGGAAGGATTACGACCTACCAAAGAAACTTACTCGAGCCCTCCAAGTGCCATCCATTCGCTGCTATGGTATTGAGTGTAGCCAGCCAAGGCGACAGCATAGTCGCCCAGGACGTTTCTTTGATCCGAGTGTTTCGCATTAAGCTGTGTACTCAGACTCCAATGCTTTAAAAGCCTTGAGAACCCCAATGGTATGATTCGTATTATATGGGTTCTTTTTCTTTCGTAATTTGATGGCAGTGGCGGCTTGCTCTATCGATCTCTGCAAACTGAACCGGGGTGAAGACATTGGCAGAGGCTACACTTGCTAGCCATACTTAAGGATTGTAGAGATACTGGATATAACACCCTGAGCATTTTGGTAAACCAACTGACTGAAATAATTCGACTTGTCATTCTTCGCTGAAAGAGACGAGCTTCGAGTGAAAGGAGGGGAGCCCCTGAAGATTCGACAATCGCCTCACAAAAGGCTCAGTGGCAGAATGTTTGGTTTTCGGATTCAGTGGCGGATGCCCCGTACGACTCGGTGTTGCCAATCCTATGTTCTGCGGTATAGAGTATTAGTACTACCCGAAGAGTCGTGGCAAGTTGTTTCAGGTGAATGGCTGACTTACATGTCTTCTTCCAGGCGGTTTCTGTTTCTTTCATAACCCATACCAGTGTAACTTGCACATGGACTCGAGCTGACTTCAACCTTAGGGAGAAACACAGCGTATCCTTGTGAACATATGCATCCGCTTTGGCTGGCCGTTGCGCTGGAAAATTCGTGGTAATATTCCCATCCCACGCAGTAGCGGAGGAACTCAGGATAGTCACGACCTGCTAGGCACTATGAACAGGAGTTCTAACATAAATGAGACGTAGCTAGGATTCCAAGTGAATCGATTTCTATAAGTCACGTCGGGGAGCGGTAGGGGGCGATAGTGGTCGGCTTTCCTGCGTCGCTTAGATAGCTAGATATATGGGGTTGGGTCACACTTGAATGGCGGTATGTAAAGAATTGTGACGTATGGCAATGTGCAGTAGGCTTTTGGCTGTAGTTCCTCTGTAAGGAACTGGCCGAGACTTATGCTGTTAGTGATGAAGAATTAGTGGCTACTCTCTTCAAGGATGGTCCATTGCGCACCGAACGTACTGTCTGAGCCTCTACTTCAAACTGCCACACTTCGGAAAGGGGCAATACCAAGCGTAACCGCTTCTTCAGTGAACCATGTGATGCGCTCTAGTATTTTGTTAGTGTAGTTCCCCCTTGTATGTAAGAAAGGCTTCGATCGAGCCGCTTCCATTGTATTAAGTCTTGGCTGAACAGATAGGTCGAGTTGCGTTCATTTTGTCATGCATTCCGATGAGGCACTTTGGAAGGATTAAAAAGACTCATGGACTATGTGTAGGATAAATTGAAACTAAGTTGGCCTCATGCTGCATGAGTTCCTCCTCAGCTCAAGACAACCTTACCCCAGATTTGGTACCGAATTGATACGGTGTCGGAAACCCCTTTCCATTCGATTCGACTTCTAGCGTTTTCTTGTGTGCGAAAGGACTGTGGAGTGTACTGGAGAGGTCGGTGCTCTTCTCACCAAGGATCGCTCGCCACTAAGCCATCACTTTCGAAGCGGGATGTTGGTCACGGGCTAGCGTTGTAGGTGTTAGTCTTGTCCTTGAGACAGAAGAATGGCACTCACAAGAGAACTGTAATTCATGAAGCGTTGCTTTTTTTTTTTTTTTTTTCGCAGTATGGTGTTTTGACACGGCGGTCTTCGTAATGTCCAGGCTTCAGGGGCTCCAAGCCTCATGAATTTGAGGGACATGTTCATATTGAGGATTTACAACAAGGACGCGAGCTTGATATCTTCTGAAAGTTGCTAAGCTCACGGTGCTGAATTGGTCTGTAACATGGAACGATCATGAGCTCTTGTCGAGCTGGGAAAGGCGGCGCTCTTCTGGCTGTTGGCCATCTGACAAGCGAACGTGCGTAGTGTATCTCAAGCAGAACGAAATATGTGTCGTGAAGCAGCGACGTTAAGCATTGGGTCCTAAACAGATTTAACGTGTATTGGGTCTCAACTGAATGTTACTGCCAACGTAGCTTGCTTTTTCTCGTAGTGCTGGGGCCATCAACGGAACTGCTGTTCTCGACGCGATACCAGTCAGCATTATATTTCCTGTGATAGAATTTCACTAATAGACAGGGAGTAGCCATCGTGGGTCCTCCAAGGTAGAGAGTGTTGTTCGTATCCAACGTGTTTGTGTCTTCCGCGTGGGCGTAAGTTACTGGCCTTTGGTTTTTGGCATCTTTTCGCCTTCTGCATTTCAGAAAACACTGCCATCGCGTCCGCCGTCCTTCCTGAAGGCGGCTCAGTGGCTCTGCTTAGGGTTTAAGAACTGAAGCGCCCATAATCCTTGGATTATTCTGATCAAGGTCTTGCCAGCGAAAGCCAATGATCAAGATATTACGCCGCGCAACGAAATGCCGCTCCCAGTGAATCGTACATGTCTAACTTGACGTTGATCCCATTCTGTAACTGATTTTCTGGTGATCATAGCCATCGAAAAGATTATGAGTGAAACGGGGTGCGTCTGCGTCCTAGAACCGAAGGTTGAAGTTGAGTGCTGAGAAACACGGATTGGTGAGGTCGGAGGAGGATGGTGAAGAGTCAACTCTGGGACTCAGTTGATAAATAAAACAAATAGGAACAAGTTAGGAGAAATCTCTCTTTGTGGCAAGTGTGGCATCGACGCTTTTGGTGACTTTGGTTGAAGATGCGAATGTTGATGAAATTGGCCAGTGAGGATGGACAGACAATCAGTGTTTAGTCAGTGTTCAAATGTGTGCGACTGTTGGTCTTTGAGCCAGGATCCGTGAACAAGAGCAAATTTTCACTCCGCCACACGATGAAACTATCAAATGACATTCTTATGAAGAGAACTCAATAAAGAATTCACATCATACTTTACAGACTGCCCCTATCTAGGTATTTCGCATTTTTATAAGATGATTCTCAAGATGGTGCAGGGTAACCTTCTTTCCACTTCTCGAACTTGACATTTTATACCTGAGCAAGGCTGGACCACCAGCCAGAACGGAACTAACAAAATTGCAAAAATTATTAGATCATGAAATTTTATTACTCGTAGTCAAGTAAAGTATTAAAAGACCAAATCCGTCAGGTAATAATGAATTCGGGTGAATGGAACTCCTCAATTTCTTATGCATTATTATACCCCTCACGAGAGCGGTGGATGTTAGAATTCGGATCGACACCAGCCGATGAGACATGGGCTGCACTCTAACACCATTTATACCTCTGGTCATCAATGACTAAAGCAAGCACAAGCAGTTTACAAAGTTGCTCTCATTGCCTTCATCCTCCTTGAAGCGGTGCCAAGCCCTCAATCTGCTCATACGCCGAGGTGTGCGGATTTTATATGCAGCCCACTTAGAACATCCATGCAGCCTCACATAAAGAACACCTCACTCTCACCACAACTCTCATCATCCTCAACATTCCAACATGAAGGTCCTCCTACACTCTCACTTCCCGGCCGGTCATGCCTACCCAATGCAAGCGGTAGCCCAATCCCTCATCCGTCGCGGCCACGAAGTAGTCTGGCTCACCAGCGCCTCAAACGAAGCCCGCGTCCTCGCTGTAGGCGCAACATTCGTCCCAACAAAAGCCATAGCCATCATCGACGAGCCCCTAATCGCCAACAATGAAACTGGTATTCTCGACAAGAACTATGCGCGGCTTCAGATTAGGCTTCTGGCGCAAGTAACTGATTATCGTCGGGTGCTGAGGGGTTTTAAAGCAGATGTTCTGCTAGTCGATGTTATGCCGCATGGAGCGAGGGCTTTGTATGAACTTGGTGAGATTCCGGTTTATGCAACACTGGGGGTAATTCCGATGTACATGTCGAGTTGGGGAGCGCCGCAGGCTGTTTCGGGGGAGAGTCCGTCGATGTCGTGGATTGGATTGATCTGGAATCATATTCTTCATCTTATTAGCCAATGGATTCTTCTGCCGTTGATTTTGAGGCCGATTATAAATACCCAGAGAAGGGAACTGGGGCTGAAGGACTTACCGTATGGTGAGCCGATCGAGTCTTTCACTTACAGCCCCTATCTTCATATTCAAGCGTCTTCGCCGTCGCTAGAGTTCAAATTACTGCCAAAGCCGCTTGAACAGAGAGAGCACACCAAGTTCGTGGGACCGGTTGTAACGCAAGTTCCGACCAATCTTGCGCAGTTACCCCCTGACTGGGATGAGATAGTTGCGCACCCTCGTGTTGTCGGCATTACCCAAGGCACACTAGCCATGGATCCAACGTCGTTGATCATACCCGCCATTGAAGCGCTCTCCGATGATCCAGATCTTCTTCTCGTAGTGGCATCACCGCATGTAGAAGAGATCACATCACGAATAGGGGAACCGCCAAACGTGCGCTTCATCAGATGGATCCCCTACCATCTGTTCCTCCCACAGCTCTGCCTTCTCATTACCAACGGCGGGTATGGAAGTATAACGCAAGCACTGTCGCATAAAGTACCCCTGATTTGCGCTGGGCAGACGGAAGACAAGAAGGATACCGCGGCGCGGGTTAGTTGGGCGAGAGCAGGTATCGACTTGAAGACGGATAACCCTTCAACCGAGCAGGTTCGAAGTGCGGCGAGGACAATACTCGATGATCCGGGGTTTGTAGAGAGAGCGGGACGTCTGGGCGATGAACTCAATGAACTTGGGGGTGCGGAACGGGCGGCGGAGCTTTTGGAAGAACTAGTCGAGTCTAGAGGAAGATGAAAGTCAGCGGTTGTTACATAGAGGATATGGACGAGCAAAAAGATGTAGATGTCGCCTAGTGGAATGACCATATGTCTGGGCGGCAGCAGCACGAAGGAAGAAGACCGGCCGAGATAGACAAAGAGTACAAGTAGGAGCAAGGGCACGGGCACGATCATGTCAATACATGTCAGAGCGAGATTCGATTATTGCTAGAGCCTACTTAATCCACCAGCTTGGTTCCATAAATCCGTCGATGATGACAACCCCTGTGATTCAGATCCTACGAATGGTCAGTATATGACCACAAGTTTTGACAAATGGATCCTAAGTTCATAAGAGACTTACCGTAAACATTTCAAAAATGGCTCGTAGAAATCGTACTCCAGATACCGGCGTGGGTAATAGTGCTTAGAATACAAAGCCGGGTTCATCCCAACGCCAGATGAAAGCCATGGGCCAGCGAGCGACGACCACCGGCCAGGCGTACTTGCGGAGGATGATAACGGCCAGGATAATCAAAACCCATTCCTGGATGTTGACGCGAATTTCATCTCCGTTGGGGAGAGGGACTCTGATGACAACGACCATGATGGGCATTAACGAACAAAGTGCTTGGAGTGAACGGTGACTTGACGAGCGTCTTGCGGTCGACGACGAAGTGAAGGAAAGGGACTTGGGAAGTTTGTGCAGAGTAGTGCGTGCAGTATAAAGTGAAGACAAGAGACCTGCGATGAACTGAGCAGAAATGAAGAAGTCAGTGTTTACTGTTCGCTGTTCAGGGGATAAAGGACATAAAAGCACATACCAGAACAAATGTTCAAATGAAAGCAGTAAAAGAAAGAACGCGAAGTTTGAACAACTTGGGAGTGTTGTATTGTGTGCGTGAGGAAGATAGAAAAGAGTGGGAGGGGAAGAAATGGGAGTGGCATTGGCCTTAGTGGGAGGGAGCGGGAGCGCGAGGTCGGGCGCCCTGTGGAATCCCAATGCGGGTTGGAAGCAGTACAAGACCCATGATAATGATGGTCTAAGGCCTTGAGGAAGAAGCACTGATGACATTTACAGCTTATCGAAACGATTTAATTATGAATATAGTGTGTAGTCCGATATAACGAACGAGCTACGACAATCCCGCACTCGAGTGCTTCCCCAGAAACGACCTCCAGGCCCAAGACTGGACGAAGCAAGATGATTAGAGACTAATATAGCGTGCAATATCCATAAGATGATTCTCTATACAATAGTTCCTTCGTGTCCTATCATGAATCCTCCCTATGGTGGTTTGACTTTGATATCACTGACGAACCATGACGAGCCCGCACCTGAGTCCTTCTTACGACACAACTTCCAAGCCCAATACAAAATGAACCGAGAGGAAGGGATCCTCAAATGGCATGAAATACTCATAATATCATCCTCAATGTAATAAATTGTACATATCGCGTCCTGAGCCCCCCTTACGGCGGTTTTGCTACGATGCCATTTGGCGGACTACGATGCAGCTGAGCCACCAAAGAAATCACGAGCACACTCACGCAAGGCCATGATGAAAATGCTCTGATATCGTGATCGCGAAATCTGCACCCATTGTCATGATATTCACGAGTGACATGCGCACCTGGTGAGGTATATCGACGTCACTTGAGCAACTGCACGAGACGTCGAGCTAAACCGCCATAACAACATATCGCGATAACCCACGAGTGCTATAAGCCCCTCCACCGTATTCCACATTGGTACTACACACTCAACGTTCCCCTCCACGCCTAGATCAAAACATCCCATCAACCAAAACCACAACAACAATCCCTCCCACTCACAATTGCAGTCAAAGCAGATTTCTTCTTCAAGCCATAGCACAAGGCCATGAACCCAATGAAAAACAAAAAGGGTGCCCAAAGGGCTGTAGTTCCAAAAATTTGTTTGTCTAGGGTTACGACAGTAACAATGCCCAAAGGGCGGATCAAAAATTGTGCTCAGCCCACCCAAGGCAGGTGATCACCAAGGCCATAAGATGTATCTTGACCAGATAGATCCCGGCTCCAGGCTTCATGATCCCTAGGAGCCGCTGGCGTTTGGCATGAGAAGAAGAGAAAAGAAAAAGCTCAGTTAGTGAGAGAGGAGGGGGGTTATATAGAGAGGAGAACCAGGGCGGTGAGGAGCGAGTGATCTGGGAGGCGGCAGTATCCCAGAAGTAGATCATCTCGGGAATCTTCTAGCGGGTGGAGACGAGCGATCTGACAGCTGGTGACGTGCAGCGAGTGCTCCGCCAAAACAGGGGCCGTTTTGGACCCTTGGTGGTGGCGTGGGCGGTTGGACGTTATATCAACGACGACGTTGGACACTCAGCTGTGATCTTGCAACCACGCACAATAGGAAAATTGGTGCACCATTTTTGTGATTATGGGGCATCTTTTAGCTTCCGAGAGATATTTTTAAAGGTATTATCAATTGTTGTTGTGGTTGCCCTGAAGATTTTCGAGGGTGCGTTTTGAGCCTCATCTGCGTCCACGGGGACTTTTTGGAAATGGTGATGCGTCATCGTGTGCTAGTTACACCACAGCAACAGGATGGCGAGAAGAACACTGGCACTGCAAAGTGAGATATTGTCTACAATAGAAATCGCAAAATGAATAAAGGTTCGCATTGTGCATGACTGATATATCGTATTGACTACGGACCTACGATATGGAATTACAATAGATGGGAACGTGATGAATGCACAAAACACACATCGAAGCATGAAAATGCATCAAAGATGCTCGCACAATAATTACAAGATGCTTGAACTCAAGGTGGTTGAGCCCTCGCATAGTGGCTCGCCTCAGGAGAACCAGCTTCTCGAGGCCGATTCTCCCAACGCAGCTCCACAACGACGAATGACAAAAGGGAATTAAATCGAACGCAGTGTAAATTATCTGATTGGCTCTCAGGGCTCTCGAATTCTCAAAGAACTGCAGCTGCAGAGCCCACACTGAATCAGGCACACCTCGTGCTCTCGGGGCTCGCGCCCTCGTCCCGTCTCGGTGCTATTGTCCCAGGCAACCTCGAGCGTCTACGCACACGCATGCACAATCAGCGGGCTCCACTCTTTTCGAGTATTTATTCCCTCTCCCCTCCTCTTCCTCTCTCTCTTCTTCTTCTTCTTTTCCTCCTCAGTTCCAACACCAACATCTTTATCCCTCTCCCCCCTCCTCCAATATATTTATCCTTCGGCTCCAACAATTGCCTTCACAAGCGCAATCTCACCTACTGCCTCGGCTTTTCAGCCTGGAGATGGGCGTTTTCCATCGAATTGAGGTCTGCGACACCCCAGCACCCTCACTCGTTGAGCTGGGGTGTCGCCAGTGAAGCCCCCCTTGTGGGTTCATTCCCAAGGGGCCCTTCATGGAGGTATGTTCGAAACATGACTGACAACACCATCTTGCTTGGTCAAGGGAATCTTTTCCCAGTCGCTGACACTCATCGATGAAGCAGTTCACCCCAACTGCCGGCCAGTATTTTCGTGACGAACAGAGACGTCGTCATTCACAATATGATGTGGCGGCGGGCCCAGACAACCAAAGCAAGATGAAGCGCTCTGTCGAGAATGCAACTCGGTAAGATCTCATTACAATCAATCTGACTGGCAGGTCGCTAACACTCATCCAACAGGCATGATCCCTCCCCGCTCACTACGGGGAGGTGATGCCCCATTTCTGGTAAGTCTCAATTTTCTTTTGTCATTTCATTTCATCTTCTGACACTTGTATCCAAGGGGCTCAGCCAGGAGGAGATGAGGTGCGGCCTCTTCGGGGGCCAAACCTTGAGGCATGGCGCCCTATCACACATTCAAAACACGCCTCTAAGTACACTCAATCTTTCAATCCAACTTTCATTCATATTCACCATGGCTTTCCGTTGTGCCTTCTCTCGGATGTGCTGACGGAAAGCCATGGTGAATATGAATGAAAATTGGGTTGAGAGATTGTGTGCGCTTAGAGCAAGCCCTTCGTGATCGCTTCCGTGTCTACCGCGAAGCTCGTGAGCGGGCCATCCAGCGTGGCCTCAGGGCACTCGAACGAGCGTGCAAGGTATGTTGTTTCTATCATGACAATTCCAACTTGATTCTGACCACCGACAGAATGCCAGTGACGCATCTGTGAAGAAGGAGTTAACTGAGGGTGGTGAGGACCTCGGCGGTCTCGAACGAGCGTGCAAGGTATGTTCTTTTGACCTGACACCGACATCCTGATGCTGATCATTCACAGAATATGTCTTTACGGGCACCGCCCCTGTGGCCGATGAACTTGCTGGCATGCTGGACTTTTCACTCCAAGTTCCCTCGCAGGATCGCCAGCAAGTTCATCGGTCGCTGGTCCTACAACCAGTCGTTCTTTGCAATGAACGACCCCCAGGGAAATCCATTTGCAGCTCCAGGCGCTGTACATCTTCCATTGCCACCGGCATACCACCAACAGCCCTTCACTGGGCAGCAGCTCGGGTTTCCAGCTGCGCAGTTCAACTGTCAAGGCTCGAACGAGCGTGCAAGGTATGTACCTTTTCACATCGCATTGACTAACCAGTTCTGACCGTTGATAGATTGTCATCTTGGCATTCCTTGAAGCTATCCGTGAGCGCATTAGAGCTCACGGTGAGGAACACCGCAACGCTCGACAGGTTCTCCACCAGCTTCGTCAGGCAACTTGCCTCGGGCCCTGGTTGCGTTGGAGCCATGGCTCGTTCGATCGTGCGAGGTCTGCTCTGTATGTCTTGTTATGAACCTCGGGTTCATATCGACACATCCAGGGTCGAACTTGCACGCTCGTTCGAGCTGTGGCGCCAACGCGACCGGGACTTTGATGGCCAAGATACATCACACACACACTCTCTCACTCTCACTACCTCACAAACACACACTCAACCGCATGCCTGGGAGGACTGGCTGGCTTGGATTGGTTTGGAATTGCACACACTGGATTGGATACACTATACAACTTAATTAAACACTTGACACTCATCTTTGATACTCATCACAATAATTTCGTGACTGTAACTCTCTGAAATGGACTTATCTAACTTTGCTTCCATTATCACCTAGTTCTTGCTCACTCAATGACTACTAGATCATCGTCCACGTCAATCAAATCACCCGCCTTCACCAACACAGCCAAGCATTTTCCACCGATAGGACTGCGAATCTCAACTTCCATCTTACTTGACTCAACGCAGATCACAACATCTCCTTTCTCGACAACGCTTCCCTCCTTCACCATGACCTTGTAACATCGACCCGGCATCGTTGCCTTGACCCGTTCGCCACGAATACTTGAACTATCCAGACTAGGACCATGTCCATTCACACTAGACTCGACTTGATACGGAAGAACCAACTCGTCAACAAAGGGTGCGTTGGAAATGGCCTTTGCTTGTTGTTCTGCGGCGGCGGCGATACCTTCTTTGTTAGTTTCCAGCCACGTCTCATACTGTTCCAAATTGAGAACACCATCACTAATCTGCACAAGCTCGGACCTCGTTATTCCATCAAGCACATCTTCGGTGACAGAATAAAACGAAATCCTGTCAAAACGGCGAAAGAACCAAGCCTCGGTGTCAATCAGGTCAGAATCCCAAATCTGAACAGTTCTGCCTACGAGCTGATACCCACCAGGCGAATCTGTTGCGTAGATACACATGTACTGGCCGCCGATACCGACCGCCCCACGAGGCGTGAAAGAACGCGATGGATTGTACTTTGTTCCGAACAGACGATGACGAGGATCCAAGGGGATTGCACACGGTGAACCCATGAACACATCCCCTAGACCAAGGACTACGAATTCTGCGGCGCTCAAGATCTTTGTTAGATCAGAGATACCGTTGAGCTTTTCAAGGAACTCAATATTACTAGGAAGCCAGGGCGCGCTGGGACGAATTGTTGCAGCATATCGTTCTATTGCTGCGCGGCTGACACTATCGTCGAAGGCGATAGGGAGACGAACGCTTCTTGAGGGGACTTTGGTGGGGACTGTGTATGATCGGACATGATCTTTCAAGCGTGACAGCATCAGTTCTGGTGAGAGACCGCGAGTGTATGTGACGTGGAGGCTGAAGACGCCTGGAGTGAGTTCTTCAACGCCAGAGATGAGCTTCTTCTCATGTTTCTCGCAGAATGCTGATATTTCGAAGTTGTGGCGAAGATTGAAGGCGGAGGCGTCACCGAATTCCAGCAAAAATGCTCGGTCACCTGCTTGACGGACGGTGATCTTTTGTCCATCATGCACAATGACACCCACGGCAGCGGGAATGCTTCCCAACGTCTGCACCAGAGCCGCTTCATCGAAAGGAACGCGTTCCGAAGCTTCAAGAGGTGAGAGAGCCTCAATGGCTTCATCAAGCTTTTTCTCTAACCCAATCGCAGTCTCAACATCAATAGGATCAAAACGAATCGTATCTCCAGGCCGAACCTGTCCCATCTTCCACAAGTCGGCAGAGCACACCACACAGAGTACCACGAACCCGCCGAGACTCGGACCATCACATCCCAGTACGACAGCTTCATCTCCGGTGAAGCTAACGCTACCTATCGAGTACGGAGCGTCATGGATATTGGAAGGATGTAAGCCAGCTTCACCACCGCTCTTGCGAGACCATTCTGGCTGGGGGCCTGTGAGACGGACACCAAGACGATTACTGTTGTGATGGACTTTCCAATCGCTGAGATACAATGATTTCACACTTTCAGGGGTGAAGTAGTCTGGAGCGCCGTGAGGACCGGGGATGACCCTGACGGTCCAGGAGGCTTTGGGGTGAGTTGGGATTGGAACAGGTAACATGGTTGGAGATTCGTTGACGGAGGTATCTGTAGGACCGATGGCCAGGATATCGCGCGCTTGAAGTTTGCGTCCACAAACACCGCCGAGTTTTCCCATTTCGAAAGTCGCCCGACTGCCCATTACGACTGGGACCTGGATTCCGCCCCGAACGGCAAGATATACTCGATGACCATGTTCGACGATACCGACACTCAGAAACTGGCCTGATTTGATACGCATGGCTTGGTTCATAGATACAGAAGTATCGTCGATGGTGACTTGGGCAACACCCCCTGAGATAGCGACCACAGCATCACAATGGAACTTCAAAGACGGCCCCCTCAAGGTACACTCGAGCCCAGCGGCGTCTGAAGGGTTGCCGACGAGGCGATTTGATAGTCGAAAGGAGTAAGAATCCATTGGGCCGCCAGGAGGAATACCGATGTTCCAATATCCAGTACGGCCAGGATAATCGTGAACCGTGGTCAAGGCCCCAGGCTCGAGGACTTCAAAAGAGGAGGCACTGAACTGGAAGTTGTCAAGAGATTTCGTGGTATACTCGCCAGATATAAACATGGGAGAAGCTACAATCTGACGGAGATATTCGAGGTTGGTTTGTATGCCTTCGATTCGAGTGGTTGCAAGGCCTTTGGCTAATATCTCGATAGCTTCTTGACGATTAGCCCCCGAAGCGATGAGCTTAGCCACCAGTGGGTCGAAAGAGGTCGTGATCTCAGTGCCGAGCCGGACCCAGGTATCGACTCGAAGAGATGAAGGGAACTCAAGAGCTGTGATCCGGCCAGCGCAGGGCCGGAAATTCTGAAGGGGGCTCTCGGCATATACACGGACTTCAATTGAAGCACCAGACACTTGAGGCTCCGTTTTGAACAGGAGCGTTGTGTTTCCATCGGCAATGTTAATCATACACTCCACAAGATCAAGACCAGTTACTGACTCTGTTACAGGATGCTCAACCTGCAACCGAGTGTTCACTTCAAGGAAATAAAAATCCCTCGAATCGATATCATAGATGAATTCTACCGTCCCGACGTTACGATACTTGACCAACGAAGCAAGCCGAATTGCAGCCGCACGCATTTCCGTCCGAATAGACTCCGGGACCATGATTGCAGGACTTTCTTCGACAACCTTCTGGTGGCGCCGTTGCAAAGAGCAGTCTCGTTCGCCGGCTGCGATTACAAGGCCGGTACCATCTCCAAGAATTTGGACTTCAATGTGGCGAGCGCGTTGAATGAACCGTTCGATAAAGACGCCCCCGTTGCCAAAATTGGCTTCTGCTTGCCGTTGAACGCCCTCAAACGTTGTAGCCAAGCTCTCTCTATCTTTGCAGTAGCTTAGACCAATACCGCCGCCACCAGCAGTACTCTTAAGCATCAACGGGAACCCAATTCTCTCTCCTTCATTGAGGGCTTCTTCAAGAGATGTAAGGAGAGCATCACATCCTGGGATAGTAGGAACGCCTGCTTTGACAGCAATAGCACGGGCACGATGCTTCAATCCGAGATCAGCCATTTGCTGGGGAGTTGGACCAATCCAGATCATGCCCCTCTCTTCAACAGCGGCAGCGAACTCAGCATTTTCGGAAAGGAAGCCATAGCCAGGGATGATGGCATCAGTCGAGGATTGGGCTGCTAAGTTGAGTATCTGCTCCTTATCTAGATAGGTCTCAGATACCGAAGAGCCTTCAAGTTTGAGGGCCAGATCAGCTTTGCTAACGTGTGCGGCATCTGAATCTGTCTCAGAGTAGATGGCAACAGCTCGAAGGCCCATTTTGTGTATCGTCTCGATTATACGAACCGCAATTTCGCCACGATTGGCTACAAGAACTGTCGACAAATTACGCTCACGGACGCCGTTTGTCAACAACTTGGCCTCATTGTCGAGGAAATTATGATACGCTCGCCAACCGCCGTGACTCGTTATGTCCAGCGCTTCGTCAAAACCACAAGGCTCGCACACGAACCCCTTTACCCAAGACCCGTCTTTGAGCTGAATTGAACCAATAGCAAGAGGGTGAGGGATGGTGAGCATGAAGCTCGCCAGGGAAGTTTTGGGCAGGCTCCAGACTTCGACTTCGATTTCTGCTCCTTCGTCCGCGGATACTCGCTTGAGACCTGGCTTCTTTGGGCCACTTGTTGTGTTCAACAAGTACAGCCTATAAGAGGATGACGTCGTTGTGATTGTCAAGAGCTTTCCACCACGAGAAACGACATCCTTATTGAGAGGGAAACTTATGAGATGCGCACCGACAACAGCAATGGGAATGTAATTCGACGGGACCGCTGATGTTGATACACGAGGTTCTTGGGTTCCTACGCCAGTCGCACCCAGCAACCTTTCTTCATCACCAAACCACTCCCGAGCCCACGACAGAAGAAACGGTTCCTGCCAACGAGTCGAAATGAGCGTCACACCAAATGGAAGCCCGTCTAGCCGAAAGCCTGCCGGGATAGAGAGCGCCGACCAGTCCAGAAAGTTCACAAAATTGGTATAAGTGCCCAAGATGGAGTTCTCCTCAACAGGGTTCTTGATAAGCTCATCCATGGTGGGAAATGTGGGAGACGTGGGTACCAAGAGACCATCGAATCGAGCAAACTCTCGTTCAATTTGACGTGTAAGTTCTTGGCGAAGGTACTCACCCTCGAAAACATCCGCTGCAGAAAGGGATTGGGCTCTAATGATGATCTTTCGTACAACAGGATCCATTTCTTCGGCAGCAGCACCCTCGATAAAACCCCGGATGGCTTCGTAACGCTCAGCAACCCACGGACCGTTATACAAGAGTCGTGCAAGTTGGAAGAGGGGGGAGAAATCCATTGGCACGAGAGTCCAACCTAAAGCTTCTGCTTTGTTGAGAGCTTTTTCGTATGCCGGATAATGATCGTCTCGACCAAACCAGCTTGGAGAAGCACATATCGCAAGAGAGGGCTTCGTTGGAGTCGCCGAGCCTCCGAACTCGTTATAAGGAGCATTGTCAGGGTCCGATCGCGCTCTCGAATATGCATCTTGGATATCATATCCCTCAGCAACAGACAAGACGGTCTCTGCATCAGCAACCGTAAGACTGAATATGGATACACAATCGAGAGTCTTGCATGCAGGGAGTACTCTGTGGGTACTCAATGCACCACGAGTCGGCTTCAATCCCACGATATTATTGAACCCTGCTGGAACTCTCCCAGAACCAGCTGTATCTGTACCAAGAGAGAAAGGTACGACACCACGAGCCACAACGACGGCACTACCAGAGCTAGAGCCACCACTAACACGAGTTGGGTCGAAGGAGTTCGGGACGGCACCGTATGGTGATCTCGTACCAACAAGGCCAGTAGCGAATTGGTCGAGATTTGTCTTGCCGATAAGAATTGCACCAGCGGCTTTGAGCTTCGAGATGACTGTGGCATCTGAACCAGCTGGGGTGGGGTTAAATGTTGGACACGCAGCGGTTGTGATGAACCCTTTGGCGCCGATGTTATCTTTTGCAGCAAAAGGAACTCCATACAGGGGGAGGGCCGCGGCTTCGGGGCCAAGGGTCTGAATATTTGTCCATTGAGTTTTGATCTGCTCAGGAGAAGCTAGTGAGATCCAGGCGTGAGTTGTTGAGTTGGTTTGTTTCTCGGTTTCGACGAGGGAGAGGAGTCGATCGAGGCCGTCTCCAGCAAGTTGGGCACATCTCCACTGAGAAATTGTAAGGGGGGACGAGTTACTGCCGCTCGAGGCATCTTCAACGCCATTGGTGGCAATCTCGAGTCCAGTCATGGTGTCAGGAGGAGGAGGAGGAGGAGTAAAGAGAAAGCCCACAGAAGTTGCAAGATCAGGTTGTCAACGAAGGGTGAGAGTAACTGTTCTGCTATCGAAGCAGTTCCTTCCACGGCCGAATGTCAAGACTTTATGCTAATTTTTTGATACAGGTCAAGTCGGATGAGCCTGGAGGTAACACTGAGGAATCGTCTCAACGGGTTCGAATTTCCTTGATTCGCAAACTTGCATAGCCTCAAGAACCAAGAAGCCGAACGATTTCATGTTCACGTTCACTGATAACACAATAGCACCTCTTTGATCGAGAGGTAGAACTTGCCGAAGGCCCGGCGGCCAGCTATGATATCTGGCTCTATGGTATTATATGGACTGAGCCTGAATATGCACATGTGAGAGTGGGAGGAAGATGAAGGTGAGTCTGGGGTTGAGATTGTGTGGAAAATTACGCTATCGCCGAGTCTAAGCCGTCTACATGTCCGCGTTTCGGCCGTCTTGTCTCCGGGGATTTATTCCGTCTTCCAATTGCGGAAATAACAAGTAAGGTCATTCATTTTTGACTCAATTGAATGATGCATTTCCCCAGACAATTCAAGGTCAATTCTTTACTAATTGTTTGCTTCGTAGATCGTCAGCTCATAGTCGCCGATAAGAAGCCCCAGAATTGGAATCGACCAATCATGGAACTCGCCGGCGGCTAAAGTGGTTGCGAACCAGGTCCACGATGGACTATCTGTTTTCGCCGGCGGCGAGATGGTATATTACAAGTCAATTCGCTAGAAAAGGATATATCGTTTCAGAGAGTTGCTGCATGTCTGGGGCGGAAGCAAGGAACAATGCAGAGTCAAGCTCGTGATTGAGACAAGCCAGGGGAGGACATAAAACTTGAGACCTCGATCCTAAGTGACAAAAATATTTAGGCAAGTTTGAGATCAGCTTAGGTTAAGTTGGGGCAAATTAGGATGCTTTTTGATGAGTTTATTTTTTGCCCTCTCATTCACCATCTCAAGTTTTATGGCACCTGAGGACAAGCCATTGGACGCTCGGCTCGCGCCTTCAAAGTGGAGGTACGTCTCTTTTGTGCCACAACAGATCGACATGTTGCTTTGACTCTCTACAGACTATGCATGTCACGGAAGGATATTTTGAAGTTGAAGTTATTCAGACAATAACAACTCTTTTTCAGACAGATCAACTCAATTCTCACAATGAACAGCCCATTAAATGGCACTCAAATCGGTATATCCGTTTCCCCGTATTTCCGACCCCGTGGGGCATTCCATCGAATCCTTATCGTATAACGACCTTACCGTAGCAGGACGAACTGATAAGGCTCATTCCCCGATGGCGGATCATCAACATGCTCACTACCACGCTGTACGACCACGACACGACCTCGTCTCCCGCTTCGTCAACAGGTCGGCCCACAGCCGGAAGATGGGCCCCTTGTCTCTTATCATAAGCCAGACTTAGACCTAGACGCCGTGTCGTGCCGTGTGGGGAAATGTTCTCACACCCGCTTCATTCTCAACCCGGCGCCGGCCCATCTGATCTTTCCCGGTCCGGCTCCGGATCTGACCGTCCTTTGATGGCCGCCGGCCCGTCTGTCAGTAATACTAATACCCGTGCAAGACCATGTGACACGTGCCGTGTTCGTAAGACGCGGTGTGTAAAGGAAGAGGGTCAGACGAGATGCGTTTTATGTACTTTTCATAACCAACCTTGCACGTTTCTTCGTGGACCTACACCTCGTCAAAGAAGACAAAATCGGGAAAAGGAGCGTGAGAAGCAAAATGATGCTCGAGATGGTGATGAGAATCAGGGAATCTCTACGACGTCGCCTGTTGCGGGGATGGAAACGGGAGCATCTCCGTCAAGCCGACATGGTGATGCCGCCTCGACACCCGCAAGTGTGGAAAGCAACCAGCAGTTCACTCAAATGCACCAAGTGATGCCATTTGAGGAAAACATGCCTGAGCCGTCTCGACCTAGCATTCTCAGTAACACTCTCGGTCTGGACTTAAAGACTCATGCTGAGTATATCGGACCAACCGACTATCGTGATCCTGTTCTGCTCGATCTACATCGCCCGAATCTCTTGAGCCAGGAAGCTCCACCATTACCTACATCATCCACGTTTGCTAGGCGATTGGACTATCAGACTGTCTTCCTCGTTCATCCCGATGAGTCTACTGCGTCTGAGAAGATGCGCATTGCAGATCTGGATGCCATTGAAGCGACTGTTCATCCTCTTGGCCGCACGCTGGTCGATCTCTACTTTCGAATCGTTCACCCGAGCTTTCCTATCCTGCATAAAGATGTATTTATCAGCAAGCACCGTTTATCTCATCGGCATTTCGCACCATCTTTACTTGCTGCGGTGTATCTGGTGGCTCTCGATTGGCAACTCTACGATAGTCAACTCGCAGGGCGCGAGGTCGAATCTATCCCGGATCCAGCTGCTCTCGAGGAACTCGCTGAACGAACCATCAATCAAGATATGCGACGGCCAAAGCTGAGTACTTTGGAAGCCGGGCTACTCCTCCTGCAGCGGAACCGAAAAATTGTTGAATCTGGATCTCATACGCACCCAATGTCGAACCGAATGTTTACTGCTCAAATTGTAGCCATGGCTCAAGACTTGGGCATCCACATCGACTGCAGTACTTGGTCGATACCTGCATGGGAAGTTGGTCTTCGACGGAGACTTGCTTGGGCGTTGTACATGCAAGATCGATGGGGAGCCTGTGTTCATGGCCGACCCTTTCTCATCCAAGACAGCGATTGGGATGTTCGACCTTGTACTGCACCAGATTATCCAGAGCTTGGTCAGATGGATCCCGACGCCAATCCAGATCATACTTCACCCATCATTGTCGGCTGGGACTTGTTCATTCGCCATATCGAGTTGACACAGATTTTGAGCGATGTGATCCGAACATTCTACAGTGCCGCAGCCACGCGCGTCGGAGGAACATTGGATCAGATGGGCGTTGTGGCTGCTGTCGAATTGGCCAAGCCTCTTGTCTTTCGTCTTCGTGAATGGCACGCCAATCTCCCGCCTCGACTGCAATTGCACAACACACAGCTCAGAGAACTTTGCGCCAATGGAGCTCTTCATCTGGCCCACGCAGCGGTCGAAATTGCACTCCACCGTGCTCTTGTACGAATTACAACACCAGACACACCTGCGTCTCTTTACGAAGTTCTGCGATCAACAGCACGAGCCAAACTTCAATCAGCTATTGAACTGCTCGGATCCCTACGCCCTGAACACACTGCCGCATTCTGGGGAAGCGCAGCAGCTTACCAAGCCGCCGAGATAGGATCTTTGGCTGGTCTTCTGTGGGCAACTGCAGACTCATTTGATGAGATGGCTTGGTGTGCATCAAGAGTTGAAGAGCTCAGATGGGCATTGAGAGTTCGTGGGGCGGCGGCTCCTTTTGCTCGAGAGGCATTGAGGCTACTTGAGCGGGACATTGGTGGTCTTGGTATGGTCAAGACTGCCAATGACAGTATCTCATGAAAATGAATTGGTTTGCAAAAGAACCAGCCACTTTTAATGCCAAAAGCAAATAATGACGCTATTATTTGGTGGCTCAACTTAGACACGAAGCAGACACGAAAGTTTGGTGAGACAAAAGGTCTATCTATGACATCACCTGTACGACACTCAACGCGACGCGTCTACCACTTTCCGTCAACCTTCCCAATTATTGCATTTTCATTCTTGACATCAACAATATCTCAATTGATCAATTGTGTCGTCTAAAATACCATCGAGTACCCAAAATGTCTGATAACAAGCCTAACCACGTCGAGAAGACCAGCAATGACGAGGAACAAGCTGCAACTGGTGAGAAGCACCAGATTCAGCATGATTCTCCTGATGCAAAGCGCACCAGGAAAGAGGATGGACAGACAACTCTTGATGATGTGGTGACTAAGTCGGACGACAAAAAGGAGGATTCGCAGGACAAGGATGACACTGCTGAGAAGAAAGAGGACAACTCCAAGTCCAACGGCAAGCAGGAAACCAATGGCAAAGATGCCGTCAAGCCCTCCGAGGAACCTGATGTCCCCTCGAACATTCTTGAGAAAGGCATCATCTACTTCTTCATCCGCGGTCGCGTCAATCTCGAAGACCCCGAGAGCGTTGACGACATCGCTCGATCCTTCATCATGCTCCGCCCCATCGCAAAAGACGCTCGTCTCGGTGACGGTCCCATTGCCGATGCAGGAAACACTCGCATCCTCGTCCTTCCCAAGAAGACTCTTCCCGAGAGTGGCAAAGAGCGCTACATGGCGTTTGTCGAAAAGTCTGGTGCCTCATATGATGAGATCAAGGAGGAGTTCCTGGCTGCAGACGAGTACGAAACCAAGACTGCTGGTACACGTCGTACACCACCTGCTAAGCCTGTTGGTGAGGGTGTGTATGCTATCACAACGACAGGCCGAGAGAGCCACTTGGTTTATATGATGACTTTGCCTGAGAAGCTTGAGGAGGTTCAGAAAGAATTGGGTCTGAAGGAGAAGGGGAGCTTCATCATCAGCACCAAGAACCCGCAGTATCCGGGACCTCAGAATGCGCAGTTGCCCAAGGGGCCTGACTTTCCCAAGGAGTAAGTCACCTTCTCTCTTATTACGGACTGAGAATACTAACATAATTAGAATCATCGATGAGTTCCGCTCTCTTCGCTGGCTCCCCTCCAAGCCATCTCACCTTGACTACCCCAACACCCAGATACTTCTCGTTGGTGAATCTTCTGGCATTGAGAAGGCGGTTGAGCCCCAGAAGAAGGATCAAAAGAGTGGCAAAGAGGAGCCCGAGACGGTCCTCGAGCATCTCGAGGATGATGACGTGAAGCGCATGAAACATCTTGCAGATGATCAGTCTGCTGCTATCTATGCGGATTTGCATGTCCAGGCTAAAGACTATCCCAAGATGCAGACTACGTTTTGATGAGGTTTGATCAGGGGCGAATCATGGGATATTTGATCATGGGTTTGCTCATGTACATCGGAAAAAGGCAAGCCTGAACTGTGCCCATCTATGGAGGAATGAGATAGTAAAAGCTATTCGCAATGATAAAGATTAAGATCTCCACAGTGCTATTGTTCTATGTTCCGTATGCTAGGACTCCAATTGACAGGACTGGAAGAGGCAAAAGAATATCTGTCAATCAGGAGTATAGCTTCTTCATTTCTTCTGTTCTGAACACCACCATCTACCGCCCTCTGATCCTTTAAATGCTGTCAGTCAAGACACTCTTGAAAGAGTCAGGCAACTGTCCGTTACGATACTTCCACAACCTACTCAGATCACCCATCCTAGGAACATCATCTGGCCTCATAATCCTGTTCTTCGAGCCCTCATCACTTGTAACGATGAAGCCAGTCGGAAGCTCAGCCTTGGTGGTCTCTTTGATCGTACCATCCTTTCTGACACGGACCTTTCGGTGCATAAAGTCTCCCTCCCTAGCATCCCTCGTCTTCCGAAGATTCTTATCCAGGGGAAACATGTCATCGAGATAATGCTGGTTGAGTTGATGTCCTCCTCCTCTGTTGATGAACACTTTCCCTGCAAAGCGATTCTCATTCTGCGTATAATGTCTCGTAAAGTTAAGAACACCGAAACGGCAAGCAAAATCTTTGTCATTAACATAATGTTCGATATGAGGGATGACAGGGGATCTTGTATCACTACCACGATATGGGTTGCTAAAGTGGTTCGCGAGGTTGCCGAAAGTATAGACTTCCAGTTTCTGCATTTTGTCGAGGGGCATTTCATCGAGAAGCCAGTCGATGATCATGCCGCCTTCAATTCCACCTTGAGAGTGCAAGATGAAGACGACTTTCTTCTTTTGTTCATCGAGAAAGGCGTTTTTGACGAGGATGTAGCATTCTCGCACGTCTTGGGTTGCGTAGAGGAAAGCGCGTTGAATTAGACATTGGATGAGGTCGAAGACAACGCCGGCGCTATAGGTATCAGTATGAGTGTTTGCCCTGGAGCACGGTTGTGTGACATACGTTCGGTTGTGAATACCGACAACTGGGCGATGGAATGTTCGCGAGATTCGGTCAATGTTCTTTTGGAACCAGTTCTTGCTAAGGCCAGAATCAGCAACGTTTACAGAACAAGAAAACAGAACTTACCCAACGCAAATGCCGTTGAGAAATATCCAAGCCTCGTCGTCATGTCGAGGCCAACTCCTCGTAAACCCATCTTCTCTCGACTTCAATCCACTGCGGGGAATCCCGCTATTAAAATGCCAACAAACAAGTTCATTTGCCGCAAGGAATGTCACAATATATCCAACATATACAAATGTCGGGAGCCAGGTCAGTGTAAGCAAAGAGACCAGAAAGGCGAGCTGAGTTATGAAAAGAATACAGTGGAGTGCAATGTCGATGAGGTTCTCACGAGATGGGTAAAGCTCACAGAAGGAGCCTGAGTGCCATGGATACAGGGGAATGAAGAGGTAGTGAAGATAGAAGAAATTGGTTAAAAAGAGCTTTATGTCGGAGAAGAAGAGGACGAGGGGAGTTCCGGTGTATGGAGGGGGTTTGTGGATGGGTTTGAGACCTTCATTGGAAGGAGGCTCAATGTAAGGGAGCTCTAACTCGCTATCGAGGTTGGTATGCATCTTAGGTTGACAACAGGTAATTTAATAAAGACAAACGAGGGTTTGAAGGGATTTGGGACCGTTTATAAGTCCATGGCAATAGGGTTGTTATCACATGCTGAAGTCAAGCAGAATACGAGATGTCCAGACGCCATGACGACACCCACCACAACGGTAACTCACTCATCAATTCGAAGCCATTGATATAAACTTAGATACCCTTCAGTCTCTCTAATTAGCATGTGAAAGTTTTTGAGAGGAAGAAAATAGGAAAGTGGCTGACGGAACTGAATAATCTCGGTCGACGCCATTATCACAACTGTCAACTCTGAGAGCATAAGGCTTTGAACGAGACTCTTAACTAGCGCGCTACCGAGGCGTCAAGTCTCACTTTTTCAGCCGATAGTTGCCATCAGGAAGACCAGCATGACTTTGTATTATGATCGTAAGGAATTATGATTGGGATTGGGTGAGGAAGTTGGGTGTGAGATGAGTGGGATAGGGGCATGCTGGGCTTTGGGGCGTTATCTCTTCTTATTCTCCAAATACCGTGACATCTGGCAAGACATGCAAGACTGGAGGCAGATCAAACTGTGTTTTCCACTCTGGTAATCCCCAAGAGCGCCCGGGACCATGCAATGTATATATTCTTAACATGTGCAATCCCAAGAGGTCCCTTCAAGTCTTTGTGATTCAAAACTGCGCTGATCTCCTTAAAGCATGTCAACAATGAGCTTTACAGGCTCCAGATATATAAGGAACTTAATGAAACAACTCATAGTCATCTCGATCGTGATGTTGGTTGCACATCGATGAAATCCCTCGGCGGGCTCAGCAGAACCGGCATCCTCAAAGGAGTTACCACCAACGACGAGTACGAACTCTTAACCTTCAAGAAAATCGCCCACTTAGCCTGGATCACTATCTCGTTCCTCTCAAGGATTGGTAATGTGGTGTTCGTTGACACTGACCAATCTCGCACGCCATTGTATAATGAACATGAGAGGAAGCTGTATGAGTGTGAGTCGTTCAGTAGCAAGGAATATTTGAGTGCTTGGATTGGAGCGACTTCGTATTTCTATATGCTCCCAAGAGTTGGGAAAAGAGAAAACTCAAGCGTGATGGTTTTGCTGATGGCAACTGTTGTGCAGGTGGTTTCTGTTAAGCATCTCCACCAAATTTGGTAGCAATCACTAACAATCTTGGCTCGTCAATTTTCTCCCGTTCATCCAATGCGACGATCTTCGCTCATCTTCGCGACGCAACCCAAGGGCTTCTTTCATTACAGAAATGGATGTCCCCGTAGCTGCCAATATTCTAGGCACGCTCGGAGCTGTAAGTTCGTGATTGTCCCAATTGCAACATGTGTACTGACGTTACTAGGTCTGTTGGTCAATTCAGGTTCGTCTCTTTCACCAGCATTTGAGCACCACTAATACTCCGTAGCTGATTCCTCAAATCATTGTCAATTATCGCCGTCATAATGCGACGGGTCTTCAGCCGTCAATGATGATGCTTTGGGCATGGGCTGGTGTTCCGTTGGGTGTGTACAACATTGTCAAAGAGTTCAACATCGCTCTGCGAATCCAGCCTCAGATCTTGACGTTGCTGAGTCTTGTGACATGGATACAATGCTACTACTACGAGCGGGTCTGAACTCCCGTTCCATCAATTGTCATCTCATCTAACGAAAGACAGAAATGGAGTATTTACCGCTCTCTACTCGTTGTCGTCCCCATTGCAGCCGTCATGGGCGGTATCCAAGCCAGTCTCATCATCGCCCTCCGCATCGCCAAATCGCGCTCTTTAGAATGGCCCTTAATCCTCATGGCATCTCTATCCGCAGCGTTACTCGCAGCAGGCGTATTAACCCACTACTGGGACATCTGGACTCATCGAACCGTCCGCGGCATATCGTTTCTCTTTGTCGCCATTGACGCCGCAGGTGATGTGTTCTCACTTGTGTCAGTGTTCTTCCAACCTGAACTAGATGTTCTTGGTATTGTTATCTACGCGACGGAGTTTGTTCTGTGGTGTGGTGTATTTGCTTGTGGCGGGTATTATAACCTTTTACCTTGGATTAGAAAGAGGTTTGGGAGGGAGAATAAGAGGGTCGAAGGTGAGGAAGAGAGTGCAGGGGAAGGGGTCATGATGAATGAGAATGTGTCTTCGAGTTCGGTATTTAGAACGGCCAGTGGGAATGGGGAGGGGATGAGAGTGCGGAATACGAATCGTGGATCTCGAGATGTTGAGTGAAGGAAATATCCCCCAGCGATTGATATTCCTACAGATAATGAAAGCTACGCATGGTCTCGAGATGATTTATGACGATATTACAGTAAGTATATTGGGGTTATCATCATACAGCTCAGGCATAAACTTGTCAGTTCTATCCCTGACCTGGTGTCAGTTTGACCCATTTTCCATCTTTAGTGAAAGTCAGTCCCGCGCCTACTACCAAGCTACATAACCTTATTCTTAAGCTTATGAACCTTCAATTGTCTTTTGTATTTCTCGTTAGATAGCATCAACTTAACGAACTGGTGTTCCCCCAAGAATCGATTCCAGACTCATTCTAGAGCGTCCTGCTCCCGCGACAGGGGCGTACTTTTAGTGGATCTAGCCCCTTGAAAACGTCACCCTAAGACTATCCCGGCCTTTCACTTCCATTCTATCATGTCTCTTCCCGCGACAACCCAAAACAACCTTTACATCGTCATTTCTTAGCAAAACAAGGCCTTAGTGCCATGTTCGAGTTGCAGCTGCGATGCCTTCAGTCTGGTCTTCCTCCAGCCGGCGACTGATGCTCAACAAACGCTTCAGTCGCATGGCCATTGCTGGCCTCTGCACCATTGTCTTTCTTATCCTCGTCTTTTGGGGTGTTATCCATGGGAGCTATGGCGTATCCCAATACTATTCCTTTTCGACGACGAGCTACTTCCGCCCCGTATCTGTCGATCCCGCTGGCAAGACGACAGAAGACCTTTGCGCGACGTTCCCCAAGCATTTGCTGCAGTCGATTCAGCCGGTTCTGAAGATGGGCCATGCCGATACGAAAGAAAGACTCGACGCTCAATTCGATAGTGTGAGCGCATGCTTTGGAAAGGATGAGCTGTTGGTCTTTTCGGATCTCGACGAGCCGGTACACGGGCATCAAGCGATCGATGTCCTCGCCGACCTCCCCGCGAATTACTATCACGATAATCCCGACTTTATGAACTACATTTGGCAGAAAGAAATGCGGGCAAATGGCACCCTCGATGTGGACATGGAAGCAACCGCGCGCATCCAAGGCTGGAGGATGGACAAGTTCAAATTCCTCCCAATGATTGAGCGCGCATGGAGGATGAAGCCAAACAAAGACTTTTACTTCTTCTTCGAGACAGATACGTAAGTTTCCGAACCCACACAGCTCAACACGCCACTAACGGTTGTAGTTATGTCTTTTGGGACAACGCCTTCCGCTTCCTCCAAACCTTCGATCCCGATGCGCCGTTATACATGGGCTCTCCCTCGCCGGGTACGCACGACGTTAAACAAGACATAAAGACATGGTTCGCAAATGGCGGGCCAGGCTTTGTTCTTAGCCGTGGTGCGATGAGGGCACTCCTCGTTCGTAAGACAACGCCCTACGGGCAGTACGTCGAACCGCCAGCTACGGAAAAGTGGCTTCCCATGCTTCGGGACGATTGTTGCGGTGATAGCGTTACGGGATGGGCGTTGTGGAACGTTAGTGTTCCGCTGAGGGGATACTGGCCGCTGTTCAACCCGCATCCTTTGCATAGTATTCCGTTTAGCGATAAGTATTGGTGTCAGCCTGTTATGACGCTACACAAGTCCTCGCCGAAGGATATGGTTGATGTTTGGCGATGGGAGTTTGCGCAACGACAACTCGGGGTAAGTTGTTTCTTGGTAAACTTTGTTTCACGTTCTAACCGTCATAGCGCCCGTTACTTTACTCTGACGTGTGGAAGTTTCACCATCCAGGCGATCGTCAAGTTGCAGAGAATTGGGATAATGGAAAATGGGATTTTACAGTTGCGCCGCCCGAAGCAAAAATCGACTCATTCGAGGCATGCGCAAAGTACTGCAAGGACAGCAGCGATTGTCTACAGTACAATTGGCGAGGCAGAGACGAGAAAAAGTGTGTTGTTTCAAAGTCCTTCCGAGTCGGCGAACCACGACAACCCGAGAAGATCATCGAGCCTGAAGTCAAAGATGACAAGGGCAATGTTATACCACCACCACCAGATCGCAAAGATCGATGGGTGGATTTCAAGTCAGGATGGCTGACTGATAGAATTGAGCAGTGGAGGTCGAACAGGAATTGTTCAGAAGTGCAATGGGTTGGACCCAGTACTAAGAGAATCTTCTGATTGATACCAGGGTCGAATAGACTGTTAGCCAGGCGTTGGGGTAAAGGCATTGCAGGTTATAGATTATGCATTGGTATTATACCTAGCTCAGCGAGTTGGTATTTTCTAAGCCATCTTTTACAAGAAACATATCTCTACAGTTATCATATCATGAATATAGCATCTCCGGAGCAAAGCACCGTCCAAACGGGCCGTAAAAAGAAATCTCACCATTCATCAATCGATAAACCCCCCACGAACCATTTAATCCCGGTTCAAAAAAAACTCTATAGTTCACTTTAGCTCGAGAGCTACAAGGGTGCTCAAATGCAGCTGAGGCTTAAAACGGCTATAGATGGTGATAAAATTGCCTCATTGAAATGATGCTATCATATGACATTAACTGCTTGGCTTTGCAGCTAAAAGCAACAGTAGCCAATTTTTTTTCAAACAGTCGTATTTTTTGGGACTACTTGTTGCAACCTTAATGATAACCTCGCCACATCGATTTATTGCAATTGATATTGGATCGCAATGGGAACGGAAAGCGAAACAAATGCCGCGCGGGCGCCGATAGGAACGAGAGATGAAGCCATCGCGATTGTGGGCGAGGAGCAGCACTCGATTGATCCCATCATTGCAGCGCGCGCAGTTCGAAAGATTGATCTGTTTCTCATCCCCGCCATGATCGTAGGCTGTACGTCTTATCAACCATCTCCCCTCAAACTCTCTTAACATGCGGTAGATGGTCTTGTGTACTACGATAAAGCTATCCTTGGCTCAGCTGTTCTCTTCGGCATGACGACTGATTTACACCTTACCATTGTCGATGCATCAACTACACCACCAACCGTTAATACCCGTCGTCTAAGCTGGGCTACTTCACTGTTTTATTTCGGAATGTTGGCGGGTTTGTATCCCATGACGTTCGCTCTTCAGAGATTCAACATCGGTCGTGTTCTTGGTGGCGTGGTTGTTGTGTGGGCTGCCATTTGCATGCTCACTGCTGCAGTGACGTCCTACCAGGGTTTATACGTGCAGCGATTCTTCCTGGGTTTTGTTGAGAGTATTATCCCCACTGGGTTCATGTGCATTGTCTCGGGGTATTATACTCAAGCTGAACAGTCGTTGCGACAGAGTTGGTGGTTTTCGTCAACGGGACTTTTCACCATTATTGGTGGAGCGATGAACTATGGTTTTGCGCAGATTACAGGTGGCGGGTTGAAGAGGTGGCAGTATATCTACCTCCTTGCAGGATCACTGACCTTTCTATTTGGGTTATTCTGCTTCGTCATGCCGAATTCGCCTGTATCGGCTTGGTTCCTTACTTCTGAGGAACGATTTGCTGCCGTTGAGCGTTTGAGACATGGACAAACTGGTGTTCGCTGCACCAAGTTTAAAGGCTCACAACTCAAAGAAGCTCTCCTCGATGTCAAGATCTGGCTCGTTGCACTTATGATGGCATCAGCATACACCGTCAACGGCGCAGTAAGCGGTTTCGGACCCCTCATCGTCTCAACATTCGGCTGGAGCACTCTCCACTCCATCCTCTTCCAATTCCCCCTCGGTGGGCTGTGCTTCATCGTCATTCTTCTTACAGGCTGGCTAGGATCCAAGTTCAACAACATCCGCATCTTTATGCTCATCTTCACATGTCTTCCCGTCATCGCAGGTTGTGCCATTATCTGGAAGAGCGAGTGGAGTTACCGCGCTGCTGCACCTGTGGTAGGATATTCGATTACAGGATTCTTTGGGGGTACTGTGAGTTTGATAATCACTATCGGAATGTCGAATGTTGCAGGTCATACGAAGAAGAGTTTTATGGCTGCTACGATATTTGTGGCGTATTGTGTGGGTAATATTGTTGGACCTCAACTTGTTTGGAGTCAGACGAAGAAGGATCATTATCCAGCTCTTTGGCTGGGGTTGATCATCTGGTAAGTTTTCCCGAATTATTCGAGGATCTTGACTGACTGGTCTAGTTACATCATTTGTATTTCTGCGTCGACGACATTGTACTTTGTTCTGAGCAATGAGAATAAGAGACGGGATGCTCTGGGGCTGGGTGATGAGAGTGAGAGAGCGAAGTTGGCGTTTCAGGACTTGACTGACAAGGAGAACCCTTATTTTCGATATGTTTACTGATGATACTTGACATCAATGAACACGGATAGAGAAAATTGCAGTGGACAGACGGATCATAATGCACGATAGAATTGGTCGTATAAGCAATGGAACAACACTAGCCCATCATGAGTGAACAGCGTTCCATAAATCCTGGTATATCATTAACTATCCATAAGGTATCTCATAAGCATCCCGTCCATCCATCAACCGATCTAAAGCTTTGAAGGCGTCTCATTGTGGTTCTTGATCTCAACAATCAACTTTCCAGTGTTGATACCCTTGTAAAGATCCACAAGAGCTTGCTCAGCAACCTTGAGACCACCACGAATAACAGTCTCTGTCTTCTTGAGCTTACCCTCTGCCATCCACTGAGCCAGCTCAGCACGAGCAGCGGGGAAGTCCTTGACGTGGTCGAGAACGATGAAACCCTGCATCTTGATGCGCATGGTGACGATCTGGGAGAATGCTCGGGGTCCTTGGGGCTTGGCGGCGTTGTATTGGCTGACGAGACCACATTCGATGAAGCGGGCATGTTCCTTTGCTCGCATGAGACACATGTCAAGAATATCGCCACCGACTGAGACATGTTAGTTTTGACATGTTGATGTTGGGTGAGGGCAACTTACCATTGTCGTAGTAGACATCGATAAAATCCTTGGTAGCCTCAGCAAACTTCTCCTTAAAGTCATCCGCCTTGTAATTCAACGCAACATCGAAACCCAACTCCTCAGTAAGCCACTTGCACTTGTCCTCACCACCCGCAATACCCACGACCCTCGCACCCTTGAGCTTAGCAATCTGGCCAGCCACACTTCCCGTAGCACCAGCAGCGCCAGACACCACAACAAGCTCACCAGGCTTGGGGTCAGCAATCTTTGACATACCAACCCAAGCAGTCAAGCTAGTCATTCCAAGAGCAGAAAGCATGTCCTTGGGGTCTTGGACACCAGGGTATAAAGACGCAGGCTCGAAACGACCCTCGGGAAGAATGGCGAATTCTGTCCAGCCTGTTATGGCGGCGACGATGTCGCCTTCTTTGGCTTGATTGCTCTTTGAGGCGAGGACGCGGCATGCGCATGATCCTCGCATGGTCTGGCCGATTTGAACGGGAGGGAGATAAGATCTCATGTCTGAGGGTGTAAGTACAAGTTGGGTGATACCGAGTAGGGCAACGTACCTCGGAGCCAGCCTCGCATGGCGGGGTCAAGAGACAGGTAGAGGGTCTCAACGAGGATTTGACCATCTTGGAGATCAGCTGGTGTAGGAGCAGGAGAGGTCTTTTGGGAAAAGGTTTTGCCGGGGATGATGTCGGTGGTAGGACGCTCAGCGAGCACGATGGAGAGGTTTTCACGGGCCATTGTGCAACAATTGTGTCGTTGTTTAGTTGGTGTAAGTTGTGTTGTGTTGTGTTGTGTTGTGTTGTGTTGTGGAATGTTGAGCAACAGCGTGTTGTGTCTCTCGATCTCAGTTGTAAGACAGTCGGTCCTTCTGGTATTTGTACCTAGCGGCGTATATCTTTTTCACGATATAGACAACAAGTGTATCACTCTTTCTTCGTTCTCTGATTAAAGAATGATCTAGTATTCTAATCAGTCTCAACCGCCGGGACTCAGGCCCTTTAGTACCAATTTTTCTCAGGTTCCTTTAAACCTTAGCATGCTTCTAGTGCGCATGTCTTGTCTATCTGGGGTTGTTATCTCCGTGAGTAGACCGGGTTGGTCAGCATCAAAAACGATGCTAAAGCAGCCGCTAGGACGTGTCCCGCGCCGGGGCGTTATTCCCATGAGGACATATCCCCGTCCCCTTTCGGCACCGGCGTCTTCGGGGATCGGCCGGCGGGGGATCCACCAAAAGCTGGGGAACAGGGCTTTTCAGCTCTGAAGCAATTTGTCCATACATAGAAAACGTGTCCGGTCGTAAGCAATGCCGAGGCTCGGTCGCTTGACCTATGCGGGTAATTGGGGCCTTGATTTTGACTCACGGTTTCTGACCTGTAGGGAACTTTTTTTTTTTTCCTAGGTGCATATCATTCTCTCGAGTTCTGTCTCATCTTTTGTCTGTCTTGGTAATCTCTCCGACGGGGAGATTAATAGGCCTCGGTATCCGTCGGTGCCCTATTTGACTGCGTCCGGAGGGATTCGTCAGACCGGACATCTATCATATGATAAACTTTGATGATATAGAGATGACGTTTGTTTAAGAAGACGCGAGCCTCGGGGCCCGCAACGTTTGACCGAAAGTTCAAAGGGAGATCATCAAGGCGGCAACTCTCGCATACGGACCCGATCTCTCGGCCGAGGTAGCAGGGGTTGTCACCAATCAGTAGACAGACTCGGCAGTTGAGCGAACTATAATGCAGGTAATAATTGTAAGCACTCTCTTCCTACCTCCAAGATCGTCGTTAACCATCAACGTGGCCTCGCTCTATCTCTCAACATACGGACTATACTTCAGATATCTCGTTATTCCCCGAATTGATCTACATTAAACGAGAGGCACATGCATGCATGATGTCATTGCCTTGATTGCTTCAATATTTCCATGGGCACGAGTTTCTTACTCTCCATAAAGGATAAACCGAGATTTGACACAATTGACTTTGTGTTTGAGCATACACAATGAAGAGAGGCGGTGATTCCAAAGACTTCAAATAAACCGCCGCGGACATTAAGGTTCTGATTGCCGTTTACGGAACATGCGGCGACTTGTGTTACATTGCGTCCGAGGCTGATACCATAAGCCCGCTGTTTCCGCATAAAACTCCCGATGATTTCACTCAAAGACCTCTTTATAACGTCTCAACATGGTCAAAGCTACCACCAGTGACAGAGCTTTGAGGAGTCTTGGCAAACTCAAAGTGTTGACAACGATGCAAAGCGTCGATAGGCTGGCTTTGTAATGCTCCGTCGAGCTGTATGGGAGATGTCTATGGCAATTCAGTCGGCATCCGGAGTGTGATTGACTGTTGAATGCCAAGAACAGCGGATTGATCAAACTTGAAGCCCATGTTTCGACGGCGCATCTCCCCTGTCTGTTTTTAATATAGACAAATTTGCGTCGTTTGTCTATGCTTATCCTCAACAACAGAATGCAGATACTCTCGGCTTTGCGAAGGGCAACTGTTTCTGATGCGTAAACAAATAACCTCCTGATGCCTTCTAGTTCTAACATTCTATGACGTCTTTGGAGGGTTGGCGTGAAGAATGAGCCTCCCAAGTTTGTTGTCATCCACGATCTTTGTGGAGATGAGCGGGCGTTTATCGAGGGCGGTCGGGTCAAAGACGAACCTCTCGTTCAGGTCTCCGAGGCGATCCATTGAATCGGCAATCTTGGCAACCGTGAATTTCTCTTCGCATTTTGGGTGAAGCCTTCCTGGCTTGTGTCCCTGGGCGTCTGGGGAATCATCTTCGAGATCTTCTAGATCAACAGCAGTATCATCATAGTCTTTCTCTTCCTCTTCCTCTTCCTTTACCGGAGCATCATTATAAACAACGTAGACTTCTCCAGCTTCACCTTTATTGCTGAGTTCAACAACCACGACAAATCCGTTTCGCCACCAGGGGCCTTGGTTGATGAGCGAATAGCCCTTCTCGTCAGCGGTGGTGTAGTCTCCTCCAAAGACATACAAGGCTCCAATCTGGGCGAAGACGAGGTATTTTTCATCACTAGAACTTTGCTTGGCGCCGCCTTGTGTGGTGGAATCGCACCCCCGTGAAGAGCCGGACTCGCTGTCATGCGATGGCGTGTCACCAGAGGAAGAAGAGCTGATTGCGAGACTGCCGATTAGGAGATCGGACACGGAACGAGACTTGGGCTCAAGGGGCATGGTGAGGATGTGGTAGCCTACATCATTTGAATCCTCTTCTTTGCGATGGGGCTGCAGCAAGTTGGTTTTAGGCCTGAGCGCGTAGTATGTTTCGAAACCTCCATAGTTGGACGTGCCAATAGGGACCCAAGGCATGTCATACATGAGCGCGGAATAGAGGAAGTCGCTAGTTGACTTGTTGTCGGTAAAGTTGGTTGCCTTGACTTGTTCGATGTAGTCAGAAGGTGTCGTCTGATAAGCCATCCTATTAATGCTGCGGCCCAACCACTCGCTGGCCCAGATGTGGTAGGCCAGTCGATCTTCTTTCTTAGAGAAACTCTTTTCGAACAACATGTTGAATTCATTGAGAGGAGTACCCGGCTGCGCGCAGTTAAGAATGTTCTCCTTTTGACTGTTCTGTCACTCCTTGAACTGCCATTGCAAAGGACCCCAGCCGGCCTGGATCTCCTCGTCGGTTCGGGGTCGCGGCATCTTGGTTGATGAGTACGGAATGAGGTGAAAGATTAGAATGAAACGTGAGGGTTCTGATGTCTGGGAAGAGAAGTTTAGCGCAGGTCAAGTAAAGGGGAAGGGCTTACTGTTTTATACCTTAAGCGCGGTAAGTTTACGAAAGCAGTGAGCTTGACAGAATAGGGTTTAAGAGTGAAAAGGCTAAAGATGAGGAGCACATGAAGTTTACTTGTGCGTTGTGATAAAAGCAAAAGAGACTTCGGTGTGAATAAGAAGCGGTGTTGCTTCAGAGATACTTTGAAATGTTGGGGAGAAGAAAGAGTAAGGATTTCGCGAGGAGGCGAAAGTATTTGAATGTATGAGTCAAAGTGAATGCATGCCAACGTCAATAGTCACACGAATATTTGGATGTCACTTTGAAAATGCGCGCGATTACCCAATGGCTTGCACGTATAAACGAATTTTCGTAAAACTCTTCATTCGGTGCAATGATACAGACGGACGTGGATGCTTCTACACGCGCTGACTGTACACTATGCTTATAGATTACGACAACAAACCATGCAAAGGGAGAAAATCCAAACAATAGCTTCAGTGGAGGTTCTTGATACGGACCGTCTTCATTGATTGCGGTGAAACAGGTGTTGTGTCCTGATGCGTTGCGTTACAAGATGTGATGGAGCCTACCCTGGAGATTCTGTGTAACATGCCTTAGTTAACGAAGAAACCATATAGAGGATAGCTGAAAACTCCGGCTCACGCACTGGAATAAGGGTCCGCCCACCCAGTCCCAGTAAAGGTCCAGAGCATTCCAAGCTGAGCAAAGATAAAAATATGGAGGGAAGACCTACTGCCAATGCTCCCAAAGTCTTTGTTCTGCTGAGGTGGAAAGAACACTATATATGGACGAAGCAGTGTTCAAGCCTAAGTCCCGGAGTGAGTTTAACTCGTAAAAAAAAAAAAAAAAAGCGAAAGAGTCGGGCGAAGCGACACGGGCATCGTTGCTTTGCTCTTTACCAACAGATTTGAAGGAATCTGCTGTGAAGGACTGGCCGAGGGTCGTGGAAATCGAAAGTATCAGCGAAAGTCGTCAGTGTGGTGAGCTTGGTGGATCTCTTTTGTTAAAGGAGTAAGTGAATGGAACATGAATGTTCAAATCTAGTATCATGTTGCTTGTAACGTCGGGACCATAGTCCGAAAACTTTGGCTCGAGAAAGTTGGTGGTTGGGGTGAAGGCGAAGCCTCTGAATACACGTCCATAGTGTGTCTCCCCGATGGCAATAAAAGGTTTTTCATAAATTCTGATGTTGCGGGAGATTTCAGTAGCTTTGCTCTCATCTAGGAAGTTAGCTCGAGTGATCATCTCAATGGAGTCCTCGGTGCTCATGACGTATTTGTTTCAAAGATTCGGTTGTGCCAAGTGTGTGCCCATTCATCATACTGTTCGAGTACATCGGAATCTGGCCACACTCGCTTCATGAGCTTTTGGTAGGTATTCAATTCCGAACCCGGCCTCTGAGTATCGAGAATTCTTTCTTCATTACTCTCCGTCCACTCGTAGAACTCCGGCTCTCGAGCAGACCGGTCGGCCATGATCTCTTGGTCGGTCTTTGGAATGGGCATCTTGGCTGATTGTCTTGATATGACTGACGGTTTTGAGCTAAGACGAGGTAAAATGAGGGAGTATTATGGTCCTTATACCTTAAAGCAAAGGTGGTTGTGAGAGAAGTGAGTTTGACAAGATATGGTTCAGATGACTCAGAGAAGCGAGAGCACAATCTTGCGCCACAAATGTGTCAAATAGACATCTGCAAAGAAAGCTATCAGTGAGATTATCCTAAATTTATCTAAATATTTATTTATGATTCAAACTCCCAAGTTCTCTATCGTGCCTAAGACAAGGCGGAAACTCGCGAGCATTTATTAAACCAGAACCATGTGCCGATGGTTTCAGAGACATTGGCTGCCCCTCAGAAACTTGATCCGATCGCGATGCAACACAACGATCTCACCACGAACCCTTTCAGCGATCTAGTTAGTAAAAATGAGCCAATAACAGCTCACAATACTCATCTAACCCCTTACTGTAGATAATTCTTCCGTCTAATTTCTCCGTCTACCACCACCGCATCTGTGCATGAAACTCTAATCTGTCGATACACCTCCTCAAATCATCACCAAAACACCACTACAATCTGACCAACACTCGATCCTCTCGGTTCGATCGGGCCATTCAAAACGAGCTTGAACACCATTTGAGTTTGGCTCGACCGTTTCCCATCATATCACCCCCTGGTCTTTGCGTGGCCACCCCTGTAAAATACCCCAGTTGCGAAATTAGAGGGATCGCGAGCGTGTATCAGCCCTACCAAATGGCTTCTAGACCACCAGAAGAGTTCATTTCATGCTGCAGAAACAAGATTAGATGGTGTGCCGGGATCCGAGTAATTTGCTCGTAGGATGGTTGATAATAAGCTCATCCTCCCTCGAGGATGTTGGTAGTTACCTTTGACACTTTCTCTCATTCAGTCATTCATTCATTTTCGTATCGAGAATCTAGACGATCTCTGTCCATTCATTCATTCATTTACATATTCACTCTTTGTATATCAAATCCTTGTTTCTTGGCAAGTTCCAAGACGATCATAAACGCTTTTTGACATCTGAAACTTGTTTCTGTCGATCACGATGAAGTTCTTCCTCCCCATTCTTCTTGCAGCTCCCGCTGTCATGGGCCGAGCCTGCAAGGTCCGACACTCGCACTCCTCTGCGGTTGAACCCGTTCACACCCAGTACCCTGTGCCTGAGCCTGTAATCTCTCAGGCGCCCCAGGTCAGAGGTCAGAAGCACTCGCCCGCTGAGGAGGTCAAGACTGCTGCTTCCAAGCCTAAGACCTCTAAGTCCAAGACTTCGAAGCCCAAGAAGGTTTCCAAGCCGAAGGCTTCTAAGCCCAAGACCTCTAAGCCCAAGTCCTCTAAGCCGACCACTCCCAAGACCTCTACGCCCAAGGCTGGCTCTAGCTCCAAGTCTACACCCCTCGGCAACGGTGCTTCTGTTTCTGGATCTTCTACCTTTTACGGTGGTAACCTTGCTGGTGGAAACTGCCTGTTCTCTACCTACACTCTTCCCTCTGGTATCCTTGGAACTGCTTTTTCTGGTCAGAAGTGGGATAATGGTGCCAACTGTGGTGCCTGTATCGAAGTCACTGGTCCCTCCGGCACCATCAAGGCCATGGTAAGCATTGCCCTGAAATCTTTATGGTTTGAGACGTACTGACTCCCTTTAAGATTGTCGACAAGTGCCCTGAGTGTGACCCCGGCCATCTCGATCTCTTCCCAGACGCCTTCAAAGCCGTCGGCGGTACAGACGGCATCGTCAAGACCTCTTACAAATTCGTCGAATGCGGCATCACCTCTCCTCTGGTCCTCCATAACAAGGAGGGTACCTCCGCCTACTGGTTCTCCATCCAAGTCGTCAACGCCAACGAGCCCGTCAAGAGTGTTCAAGTTTCCACTGACGGCGGTAACACCTGGAAGAGCACTGAGCGCAAGGACTACAACTACTTTGAGAACCCTGCTGGTTTCGGCAAGACCTCTGTTGATGTCAAGGTTACTAGCAGTACTGGAAAGACTGTTGTTGTTAAGAAAGTTGGCGTTACTGCTGGTGCTCAGTACAAGGCTAGCTCTAACTTTTAGGGTGGCCAAGTCTGAATTTTTGGGGTATTGTTCTAACATTGGGATGTTGTCTGAGGAGAGTTGTGCATCGGGATTGAGTGCTGGTGTTGATGATCTGAAGTGTCTCACGGCAAACGTACATCGGGCAGCTGGCTGCTTTGACTGGGGTTTGTCGAGGAGATACTTGGATACTGAATGACCTGGCCACTCACTGCACGATGATGAAGCATGGGAGTGTAGTTTCTTCTTCTAGTATATATTTGACAGGAGGATGTGCATCCAAGGTTCATACCGGCAATATTCCCTTTGCCTATCATGCGTGATGTGCTAGAACACCGAGGATCATTGATGTCGCGCCTACTTTTGTTATCAATAAGACCGGTTTAGCTTTCCGAGATCTTCATTTGAGCTTCAGTGAAGATAACCCTTGCTACCTCATTGATCCCGAGTTTGTCGCTCTTTCTTGGCGTGCCCGGAGGTGATGCTATTCGACATGGTTGGGCAGCAGCAGAGCCATGAATGCCAACGCCCGGATCAAATATGGCATACGAATATTTCCCCCTGAGTTAACTTGTCCTTTGTTCCATGAACGCGTCTCTTTTCTCGCAGGGCCTTGTTCAAGTGATGTGAGAGCAACTCCAATACGAGGCGAGACGTCTTATACCTCAAGTACATATCGGAGAAAAGAAACGATGATCCGATGCTAGCCTTTCGGCCAAGCAAGCAGGTTTTACGCGAGAAGAATAGAATTATCATTTGAACAAGCCCATTTGCCAAGCCGGGTGTTCAACCCAAGACGGGTAAATTCATAGGTGAGCCGAAAACGGCAATGATCTGAAGGTCTGATCCAAGGTTCACAACAGTCCAGAAACTAGTGTTCACCGAGAAGAGACTTGAACGATTGCGGTCAGACTGAGAACATTTCTAGTGACAAGCCAAGTGTCTTGGTATTCCAATATCCGAGCCAACGGTGTACAACCCTCCCTCACCATCACCATCACTTACACAGAAGGCGATTACGAATCAATACAGTAAGTAAAACTTCTCATCAATTATTATCTCCGTTTTAAACTGTTAACCGCACCCATAGAATTGCAACGCCAATTCAGTCTCAATGATTATCGTATCCCCTGGTCATGCTTACCCCGAATAATTTGGGGAATTTGGGGAAGAATTCGGGGAATGGAGAAGAAACAGGGTCAATTTTCGGCCCTTTCCCCACACGACGTCGCTGATGACATAGCCAAACAGTTCCAAGTTGTTACTTTCAACGACAATTTCCCGCCTTTTCTACGCCCAAGCCCCATTACATCGGAGGAATTCTGAATTTAGGCAAAAAAAGGGAATAAACATGATTCGATCAGTTATTGAATTGCTAAGTAAAAGAACAAGGATACTGTGATACTGTGGAGCTGCATCATGGCCTCGAAATCAGGCACACACACGACGACGCACAGAGAAAGCGATGATCATTGCTCTTCTACAATACAACGAAAGAATATGCGCTCCAATCATGGCTCAGGTTGATCATCCAAGACTTCTAAAGTCTTTCGAGAAATCGTACCCCGAATGTCAATTCCGCACGGTTATGGCGCTGTTGGAGTACCCCAATGTGACATGGTGAGCAGGGTTCCCATGGTTTTTATTCCATGATATCATTTCTTGTAACGTCTTTTCTCGGAGCCCTCATATTTCCGCTCAAGTTTCGCATCTTGGTCTCACGTGGTATTATTTTCGGTATGGTATTTGGATGCTACTCTGGCTGTCATGGGATATTGCGTTACTGCGGAAATCAATTTGTTTGGTTGAAGAGGTTGGCCTGATGAAAGCTGAGAATGCGAGCCTCATTTCTGTAATGACGAACATGATCAAAAAAATAAGAATTACAGGCGACAGAATCTTAGACCAACTTTAGATGAGTCTAGGATGAGTAAAGCCCAAACTTTACTCCATCCAAGGCCAAGCTCAGAGCCAAGGCCACCAACGCTATCTCTCCCAAGCGACGATCATCCCCGTGGGCAAACTCCACGAGTGCATGACGTTAAGCGGGCCCCCTTCACATCGCGAAACCTCACTCGTGCGCTTCTAACATGTTCTCCACGCTATCCTTGACGATGCTCTTGGAAGTGTTCTTATATAAAGAACATTCGCTACCCGACTGATGTCTTCCTCTGTTCGAGAGAGACAGCAGTTCTTCTTTGAGTCCCTTTGACTACATCTATCATGTATCGGATTTGGAACATCTACGGTACAATGCCTTGATTGATTGTTAATGAATATTGCTAACATATACAGCGCTCGCCGCCATCGGCACTATTGGCGGCATGCTCTTCGGTTTCGACATCAGCTCCATGAGCGCCTGGATCGGCTCCGACCAATATCTCGACTACTTCAACAGCCCCGACGGAACCAGGCAAGGTGGCATCACAGCCTCCATGTCAGCAGGATCTTTCGTTGGCGCCCTCTGCGCAGGCGCTATTGCTGATAGACTCGGCCGACGAAAGGCTCTCATGATCGCTTGTCTGTTCTGGATCGCTGGTGCTGTTCTTCAGTGTTCTGCGCAGAACGTGGGACATCTTGTTGTTGGTCGTATTGTTAGTGGCGTGGCTGTTGGTATTACTAGTTCGCAGGTTCTTGTGTACCTTGCTGAACTTGCGCCTTCGGATATTCGTGGACGGATTGTTGGCATTCAGCAGTGGTCTATTGAATGGGGTGAGTTTGACAGCGCTATCCAACATCTATCCGTGTATTGACGATTTACCAGGTATCTTGATCATGTACCTCATCTCTTACGGATGCTCCGTTGGAGTTGACGGACCAGCAGCCTTCCGAATCGCATGGGGAGTTCAAGCTGTCCCAGGCTTCATCCTCCTTGCCGGCCTGTTCTTCTTCCCCGAATCACCTCGATGGCTTGCTCAGCACGACCGCTGGGAAGAGGCGCATTACAACCTCGCCCACCTTCACGCCGGTGGTGACCTCGATAGCGCTGTTGTGATCGCCGAGATGGAAGAGGTCCGCGAAGCTGTGCGCATCGCTCGTGAGTCCAAGGATATTGGATATCTTGGACTCTTTGCACCCGGTGTCTGGAAACGAACCGTTGTCGGTGTTAGTGTTCAGATCTGGCAGCAACTTCTGTAAGTCAACCCCTGAGAAAACCGAGAACCAGGACTAACATGATTCAGCGGCGGCAATGTCATGCTCTACTATCTTGTCTACATCTTCAACATGGCCGGCATGACTGGAAACACAGCTCTCACATCCTCCATCATTCAATACGTCATCTTCCTCGTCACAACCGGAGTTGTTCTTCCCCATATCGATCGTCTAGGCCGTCGACCTCTCCTCATCAGCGGAGCTTTGATCTGTGGTGTTCTCCATTTCACCAGTGGAGCAGTCATGGCTGTTCACGGCTACCCCGTCGATGGTATCGATGGCAACGAAATCTTGACTTGGGCCATTAAAGGAGCTCCCGCTAAAGCTGTCATCGCTCTGGCTTACATCTTTGTTGGAGTCTACGGCCTTACTTGGGCACCTGTTGCTTGGATCTACGCTAGTGAGGTCTTCCCTCTAAAGTACCGAGCCAAGGGTGTTGGTCTCGCTGCCTCTGGTAACTGGATGTAAGTCCCCCCCCTCCACACCCCCGATCAATTACATGTACTGACATACATAATCTCAGCTTCAACTTGGCCCTCGCCTTCTTCGTCCCTCCATCTTTCACAAACATTCAGTGGCAGACATACATGATCTTCGGAACATTCTGTATCGCCATGACAGTCCACGCTTTCTTCACATATCCCGAGACTGCACGCAAGACGCTCGAGGAAGTCGATCTTCTCTTTGATAGTAATATTCCTGCTTGGAAAAGTGCAAAGGCTAGTGGTGGTTTTGATGAGAAGGTTGAGGAGGCCAAGCGTACTGGTGGTCTCAAGGGAGAGGTTGAGGAGAAGGAGACTGCTCATGCTGAGATGGCGTAATGTTGGGAATGTATGGTACTGTAGTGTATTTCAACGTCATTCACCGTTATGGAAAAGCCTGTGCCTTCAATAGTATTCACACGAAAGCTTCCTCAACTCATCGAGAGGCGTCGTCGACCATTGCAATTTAAGTTCACAGTGCATCACACTGTTCCTGCCTGAGCCCTATGGTCAGGTTAAAAGTGACGACGGTCGCTCAAGTTCTCTGACACTTTGACAGTATGCATTGAACTCTATGTGCTCTGTGTGTTCACGTATTTAGGTCACTAAGTACTTAAACAAGCTCAAGCTGCAGAGTGTCGCGAGCGTTTGGCCTTCTGTTTTCGTGTGGCTGTTGGGGGCCTTACCCCTCTCAAGTATCGACATGCAAATTACTTACGCGGGAGGGGGGTTCAATTGGGTAACAGAAATGGCTGTTGCAGTTGTTTTCTGTTAGTAGCACTGCATCAACTGAAAGCCACACTGTTGAGGGCAATAAAATAATCACGATAGCCCTTTCTGTCCACAACTGATATCTGAACCCCTCCCCCTATGGTATACAGAATCACTAATCACCACCAATCCGCAAAAATGAAAGCTTGCAACTGCTCGAGGAACATTTGCCATGGTATTTGATTCATTTTCAAACCTTGACAGTGTCAAACAATCAGCAGCCTTACTGGCACTGATTCCTAAGTTTTCGTCACCCTGCATTCGCGGCCATGACAACCATATATTTGTGTTACCCTTTGCGTCTGCACTTGCTTGCCTCGCCACTTCTTTTCCTTCTCATCGTTTCTAACCACTTCCTCCTCTTCCTTTCCTTCTGAAGGCATCTTGACCTCTTCTCCCTCTTCTCCCACTTCTCCCACTTCTCCCTCTTCTTCTCTAACACGCCCAAAAATCTCTAAAGACTCATCACTAGAGTACTCATAAGCGTCCTGCGCTTTTCTCTCTTTTGGCTTTGGCTAAAATAATTTCTTTTTTCGTCATTTACCATCTTGCATGGTTTGAGTTTACATGCCCCTGCGTTGTCGCTCTCCAACATCAGCATCATCCCAACCCTATTCTGTTGAACTCCCTGTTATCACGCAAAGCTCGCGCTCAACCCAAGGTATATATACTGCCGTGTGGTCCCTCATTTGACCGACACTAAACTTCTCTTCCCAGATATACCAGAACTTTCGCACTCACTCACTCTTACCCGTCGTATCAGAGAACTTAGCCATGATGAAGCGCCCGGACACCGACGAGGAGATCCAGTCTCGCTGGGGATCGAAGCAGTGGGCCTTTTACAACTGGTTTAACGACAATACCAAAGCGATCGAGCAGGCATTGGGTACAATGGGTGCTGTTGACAAACTGGTCGCCAGACGATGGTCTACTAAAAAGGATCAAGAGGAGTACTACGCCTGGTCCCACGAGTGGAACGGCCGCTTTACATATAGAATGATCTACGAGATAACACCGCAAGAGTTCATTGACCAATTACTCGAAACCAACTACCTGGATGGGGATGCATCCGTTAACCTTTGGTGGGCCATGGACATTTGCAACATGCCTTCGGTTCCTATTGGTTATTCCAGCTTTGGAGGTATCGAGACCTTCTATGCTTTCATGCCTACACACAGAGGCATTATACCTGATTGCAGCGAGTTGGGACCAATGATCATGAGCGATGCCATTCTTTCCATGGGCGTGGAATTTCAGAAACCCCGTACGATGTCGAATGCCAGTGACTCTTCTGGAACTACTGACTCTTCTGGAACCACTGACTCTTCATTGAGCGACTCAACGGCGCCATCCGACTTCTCGAAGCCTGACTTCCATACCGGTGCTTCAACTGGCTCCGGAAAACAGCCAGATGCTGTTGAGCTAGCTCGCAACGAGATTGATCCCAGTCATTTTGTCTTCGCTCAGCTCGGTCTGCTCTACGCCTTTGGAGGCGACTCGAACTCCGCTCATGCCAGGGGCGTTGAGGTCTTGAGCCAAGGCCCATGGTGGCGAAACGGATTGGCCGTGGTAGTACGAATCGACAAAAAAGGCAACAATGGGGCAGTCTATGTCCTCTACCACAAAAACAGCAACATCAGAGATGAAGACGATCCTGATTATGATGAAAATAATGTAGAGAAGCTTGCCCCTGAAGCGAAAGACCATATTCCTGGGCGACTTTACCCGCACTGTACGAAAGAGTTCTTCCTCGCTAAGATTGCCAATAATCTCAATGAGCTAGGAGATTTTAATAAGGAGTTCTGCTTTCTTCCCATAACCACCGAGCCTAGTGTGATCCATTGCGCTCAGCTCTTCGAGGACATGGAACATGGGCTCACTATTGGGCCTGCTCTTTGAATTCTGTCCGGTAATGGAGGGACGGTCTATACAACAGATTTTGTATGTCTCTGGCCAAAGGATTACGTGCGTCTCAAATAAAACTTCTGGCAGTGCGAGAATAGCATCGTATTCCTGAGTATCCAGATGCGGGGACTGACAGGAGCGGTGTATCGCACACAACAAACCGAATGTCGTGGAGTCCTTGCCAGGAGCCAAGCCGGTCCTTGGTTGGCCTGGCAATAGAGGTGGATGATGTATGGCTTATCATCCTCATCGAAGCCAACACCGTGATCAATGAAGGGGACGGATGATATCACTGACTAGACACCACCATGCGTTGTTATTCTTGGTGTTGAGAGCGCATCAGAGGGCATTGACCTTCGTGGGGACTTTAGACCATTAGCAACAGAAATCATCAAAAACTTGTGATGAGGTTAGGATAAACTCATCAGCATTTAGGCCCTACTTACCTAAGTTTATATCTTGCCAGCTATGGCGATCAGTCCCTCGTGCTCGTCGATGAATTCATCGTGCTACTTGAGGTTTGCCTTGATGTTGATGATCTCACACGTGGTGTCGTTCTTGGCGATAGCTGTTTTCTGCTAGTCACATCCGTCAGCCAAGGCTTCCTAAGCTGAGTGTGTCTGTACTTCGATACGCACTTGAAAGGGGTGATAGGCTGCAGTTGTTGTACAGTGAAATGTGCTTAATGTTCGCCATTGTTTATATAACTTTATACCTAGAGGAGAAGGTATTGATGT